>JAQOTM010000664.1:68359-119598 GCA_029168755.2 Tillandsia fasciculata | reverse complement strand
GCGATTGATTAGGACAAAGACTACTCGACCGCCCAAAGCAGACAGAAGAGCTACGCGGACAAACAGGCGCCGAGACTTAGAGTTCATGGTGGGGTGAGCATATGCTACTCCGGGTTCACCCTCCAAGGGAAACCGACGTTTCGCATAAAGGGAAAGCTGAGCCGAGGTACGTGGGACCGTTCGAAATCCTGGAACGCGTAGGATCGGTGGCGTACCGCTTAGCCCTGCCACCGAACCTCGAACGAGTCCACAACGTGTTCCATGTCTCAATGCTCGGAAGTACCTCGCTGACCCCTCTCATGCCTTGGATGCCTCTACCATCGAGTTGCGAGAGGATTTAAGCGTCGAGGAGACGCCGGTGCGGATTTTGGCAAGAGAGGACAAGAAGTTGCGCAACCGAACGATCCCCTACGTGAAGGTCCAGTGGAGCAACCACGAAGAGCGCGAGGCGACGTGGGAACTGGAAGCGAAGATGAGGGAATGTTTTCCCGAATTGTTTTAGGGAGGTTTGTGCTTAAGTTTCGGGACGAAACTTTTTATAAAGTGTGAGTGGTGTAGTGATCCGGCCTTTCGGGGTATTTTGACTTACTTGTAGTCATTTAAGCCTTAAGCGAAGTAAAATTATTTAAGATTCAAAAGTCGGCCGGGGCGGGGTGCGTGTATTTTTCTGCGATAGAGCGCGGAAAATGATGACCGACGGTGCGATCGGATTCGAAATCCGATGTCGGGATCCCCAGAACGGGATTCAAAGTGATACGGAGATTAGTCACGCATCGGGAACCGTGCAAAATATCTTGCACCCGTTAGAGATAAGGTGGGTTATCTCGTAGGGATAATTAATTGATTAATTAATCGTCTGGTGACGGAAAATTAAATCCTCTACGTACGAATTAATAAGGGATTTAAATTAGTGGGAATTTTATCTCGCGGATTGGATAAGAGATAAAATCCGGATATTTAATTTGGGATTTATTTCCCATGATTATTTAATAAAGGGGATTAAATAATCGGTGACCGGGATTTGAAAATTGGGGATTTAAATATCGGTAATTTGAATCCAATTGGGATTTGATTTCCCTTGATTAATTAATAAAGGTGATTAATTAATCGGTGGTCAGGATTTAAAGGTGAGAAATATCCCGTCAGTCGGATATTTTCTTGAGAAATAGGAACGGGGGATTTCGGATTTTTCCTACGTACGTAAATAAAGAAATTAAGTAATCGGGTTATCGGTAGGGATTAATTAATTGATGAATTAATTAATCGGAGTCCAAAATACCCGAAAGGGGTTTTGACGGTGCGTACTTACAAATTGGATAAATTGATAATAAGGGTTATTTATTCCCCGCTTACCGAATGGAAACCCTAATTTAAAATACCGCCTCCTCAAACCCTCCTCTTTCGTGCGTACCGAAAACCAAACGAAACCCCAATTAGAAAAGAAAGAGGAAAACCCTAACCGGAGGAGAAAAGAAGAAAAGAAGGAGGAAGCGGAGGAACCCGATCGCCCCGATTCACGTGCCGGAGATCGGAGAACGAGACGCCATCGTCTACGGGGAGCGGATCCGGATTTCCGACGCCGCGAGAAACAAGATCGGATCTTTTATTCCGATAATTTAAGGTTAGTCATCATCGTTTCGTTTGTTAAATTAATCGGGGGTTTTCCGTGTTCTTGTTAGATTATTTTAATCGGAACATCGTTCGCGGATTTTCGTCGGGTTTTGATCCATATTTTATCCTCGTTCTTGATCGGGTGTGATCGAGGATTTTTTTATCGGATTTTAATTGATGGTTTTTAACGGGTCTCATGTTATCGAACTTCCGATCGACGTTTTGGGTGTTCGTCGATCGTCGGTTTAGCCGTTAGAATTACCGGGAATTTTCCGGGAATTTTCTGGGAATTTTTCGGGAATTTTTCGGGCGACTCCGGCGGGACATAGTGGGTTAACGGGAGGCCGCCGCCGCCGTTGTTAGACGGGAGGCCGCCGCCGTCGTTACCATGTTCGCGGGGTCGTCGCCGGGATCGCACGGGAGCGAAAACGGAGAAGAAATCGCGAAACGGGAGCGAAAACGGCGCGAAAACGGCGAAAATAGGGTTTACTGTAGCAATCCGTACAGCGCGGTCCACGGGCCTGGGCGTGCACCCGGTGCACGCCCCGCGGCGAGGAATCTGCGGACCCGGTGCACGCAACCGTGCACCGACCTGCGCGGTGCACGCTCTAGGCGTGCACCCGGCGCACGCCTCCGCACCGGGAAGCGCAGACCCGGTGCACGCTTGTGTCGTGCACCGGCCCGGCCCAAGACTTGCGGTGCACGCTCCCTGCGTGCACCCGGCGTACGCTGCGCGGCCGCCCGATGCGCAGACCCGGTCCATGGTTGCTCCTGTGCACCACCCGACAGCCTAAAATTCGGTGGCTCCGTTTGGGTCCGTTTTTCCACCGTTTTGAGCGCGGTTTTCGCCGTTGGGATCGTTATTTCCGCGGCTTTCTTGGTACAGCCACTTGGGACCTACTTGGTCATTATTTTATTTTGTTGGGTGCCGATTTCGCCGACGCTCCGTGCCTCGACGAAATTGTCGGGGGCGCGCCGTCGGGTCTTTTTCTCATCTTTTCGTCGTCAGGGCTTCTCGGCTGGACCATGACGTCCCGAGTTGGCTACTAGTTGAGGGATTGGTTTTTGTAGGATTTCCGTTAGCGGATTTTGGGTTCCGACGGAGTTCGCGATGATGTAGTCGCGATCCGGTTGTGGTTAACCATCAGTTTTATCGTCGGGGACCCGGTTTGATTTGAGTCATTCGGTTTTACTTGACGGTTTTGATTTGTTGGGTTTTTGATTGACGTCCCGGTCCTCTAGGTGCAGTGGTCTCAGTTTTGGGGGTTTAATGTTACAGTGGTCGGGACCACTGATTTTACCTGATTAGGGTAAGGTGTTAATTTGTGCTGTTGGATATTTTAGTAGGCCGCGAGGAGCTCCGTTTGGCTTGTGAGGGTCGCGGGCGCGGACGTATATCTTCAACAGGTGGGTACAGTTGCTATAAGTGCAACAAATGCAGTAAGTGCATCTTTCGTCATTAAAAGTGCTCTCAATTTACCTAACAAAGTAGATGGACAGTGTAACCTTTCGCATAAATATTTTGTTTAATTTAACATAATAATTGTGGCGGCTGCGGTCGCGGGGACGTTGGATGCTGCACGTACACCGGCGGAATAGGCCCCCGCAATGGTGTACTTTTCCGGAGAAGTGGTCGTTATGACCCGTGTGCCCCACGTGTGTAGGGTGGGGACCTCTTCACGCCAGCTTCAGTGTTCGCACTAGCACCGTGAAGGGGTTAAAAGCATCATGGGGTTGGTGCCCAACTTATTCGGTATTCTGGGGTTGGTGCCCAGCTTAACTCGGTATTCTGGGGTTGGTGCCCAGCTTATTTTGTGACAGGGTTTTAGCGAAAGGTTCCGATGAAATTGGTTTGTTCTTTAATCCATGTTATTGTTAAGACATCTACTTTGTTTGTCACTGACTTTACCCACTCCGTGACAGGTTTGACTAGGTGTAATAGTCGGGACGACGGTGAGGCAGCGATTAAAGGACATTAGTTGGATAGGGTTTATTCCATCATTCTCGCTGGGGTTATCTCATCTCTTTATATCTAAGTTTAAGTTTTCAATTGTTTGATTGTGGAATGTTGTGGATGTTGGATCGTGTGACTGTTTTGCGATGTGGTCTTTATATTATTCCTTAATGACTCATATGCGGCATGTTTTATACCGAACAAAAAGGGGTTTCGAAAATATTTTCCAAAACAAGTGTCGTGTGGGCACTGCTTTGAAAACCTGTGGATTTATCCTTTCCAAAACATGTAGCCGCCTTACTGTGAATGTGTAGACGTTTTTAAAGGAATGGGTGTCGAGTGGACACTGTTGCAAACTTGTAGGTTCCTCTTAATGTGATTAAATGTCTTTACACTCTCGTACTTGTTGACTGTGACTGTGTGGTTAAAGATCGTATGTTGATGTTGCAATGAGACGCCGTGCATATACAAAGGAGACTCTGTCCGTGGGCAGAGTGAATTTGTGTATGTGGCGGTCTGACACGACCGGGGACGAGGCTGATGCTTATTTATTAAGAAAAAAAAATTACACACGCATTTTCCGCTTTTCTTGACTTAAAAACCCCGGGGGCGTGACAGATTAAATGGTATCAGAGAAAAACAACTTTAACCACAGCAGTCAGTAACCAACATCCACAATCATGATGCCACAAGCAAATTGAACATGAGATAACCACGGTGTAGGTGCAGTAGATCGTGAGTACGGGGGAAAAAGGGAATTAATTTCGGTGCGTGTAGGTCGTGGTGCTAGACCAGTTAGGTCTAGGGTTGACTTGGTTTCTTTGTATACAGCGAATGATGGCCCGAGATGGGTTATCAGCGGAGAACCAGGGGCGGAAAGTAGGTGCCAACCGCGGCGGAGTATCAACTTCTCCGACAACAATTGCGAGAGATGGTCGGGCAGTTAGCAACCCTTAGAGAACAGATGCGGCAATGGGCGCAACAGCCGACTACACCAGTGGAGGTCGCCCAGGCCTCTCTACCAGACCAGCCGCACCAGCGATGGAACTGCCGGTAGTGGACAGCGAGACTATGGTCGCCCCTCCTCCGACCACGGTGACCGAGATACCTTCGGTGCATCCGAAGACGCCTTCAGTGGACCCGACACCAGCAACTTCGGGACCTATGCCGGGGGCCACTTTGGAGACCCCTCGAGAGAGACCGTGGTGATACCTACCCCTAGAGTGTCCGCCGATGCAGCGGGGGAAGCCCCTTTTCGGCCAACCGAACGGGATAGGGTGAGAGCGAATTGGCGAATTTCAAGAGGTACGATCCACCCGTGTTTGAGGGAGAGACGACCGACCCTTGGGCCGTGGAAAAATGGGTGGATACCATGGAGAAGCTTTTGAAGACCTATTGATGGAGGAACATGAATGGGTCCCTTTGGCAGTCCATTTTCTTGAGGAGACGCCCGCAGGTGGTGGAAGACGTGCGCCCGGACCCCTCGGAGAGCACCGCCCTTCCATCTTGGACCACGTTCCGAGAAAAGCTGTTGAGGCATTTCTCTCCGACGCATCAAACAGCAGATGGAAGATGACCTAAAGCACATCAAGCAGGGTAGGCGAACGATTATGGGATACCAGCGGGCATTTGTGAGGATAGAATAAATAGGAAAAACCAGAAAATCTTTTCCCAAATTCCATCTGTGTCCCGCCGAACACGAAACAGCAAAACCCACCAGTGGAAACGCGAACACGTGGCCCCCCCAAAACCGCTTCTGCCCGCGCGCCCAGACGCGCCTGACCGCCTGCCCGCACAGTTGACCCTGCCAATGGGGAAGCGCCACGTGTCCACCTCCACTGTTCTGTGCACCCGGTGCACGAGACTCTGTGGACCGAACGAATGGAAGACTGCCACGTGTCCGCTCCCGGTGCACCGTAGACCATAGCCATCCAGAGTATTCCGTGAACCAAGTGCTGTGAGCCATCCAACCGTATCATGCCACGTGGCACCGCCTCGGTGCACGCCCGCCGCGTGGACCGGCGCCTGCCCGCGCCCCGCCGCGCCTGCCCGCGCCCTCAGCGGCTGCCGCGGCCGCGCGCCGCCTGCCCGAGCGCCGCTCCGCCGCCTTCCGCCGCCGCCCGCCGCCGCCGGCCGCCGCCGCGATCGCCGGAGTTACTGTTCCGGCGGTGAACAGTAACCCGAGCCCAAAAAAGCAAGTAAATACTCCGTCTGAAGCGTTTTCGCACGAAATGAATCCGATTTTGACGTCCGTTTCGCCAAATTCTCACTCTAAAAATTGCCGAAAGCCCCCGGAAAAGTATTCTTAGTCCAAATCTCGCGCCGAGCCCAATCTCAATATCCGTTTTGCGCGCAAACACCTCTAAACAACCGATGGGGTCCCCCGATCACCCACGTGATCCATTTGAAGCCCGGAGTCCAACACTTGTGTCCAAATTGGCCCCCGAACACCGCCGAAACGCCCCGTAGGCCTCCAGAAGTGCGGGTCACCTTATAAAAGCCCCAAAATACCTCCCGCACACCGCGTAGGCCTCCAGTAGCCACCTCAAAGCACCGCAACAGCTCTGCGGAGATCCAGGTCATCACAATTTACCGGGTTGGTGTACCGTTGTTGAGATTGATTTATACAGGCAAGTCTGGGCATATACAGGACCATGTGATTAGGTTATACTTTGGTAGTTAGTCTTTCCATGATGCATACATCTATACATAATTGAGATTCATACAGTTGAGGTTACCATATAGCCAGTAGTTGTCTTTCTATGAGTTATGCAACGTGTTCTATTTGAGATCGTACAGTTGAGGGCATTATTGGTACACAGGGTGGTGTTACCTTTATTCATGCATACACTCTCTTTTATTCGGTTATCATTGGCATAGTAGCTGTAGTGTTATTCATTTCCAGCTCTTTCTTTCAGTATTCCATTTGTTTCCTCATGCCTCTAGAAGACTTAGTGGGCAGACCGTTGGGCTTGTTGACGGCACCCACTGAGAACTACTGTGGGATGTAGTTCTCACACCAAATTGGTGTCTTTTTGCCCAGGAACTTCTACTCCTGTTCCTGCTGTTCCAGCTGCTGCTTCTTCAGATCGAGGTAAGGGTGTCGCGAGCTAGATCCCTACCAGTCGTCGTCGTCCTGAGAGTAGATGTACCCACTTTTTATATTTTGAGAGTTCTGGTTGAGAGACATTGTAGTGAGGTATAGAGTTGTACTTTTCCGTTTTTATTTTGAGAGACTTTTGTACATTTGGTGAGGACCTTGTGTTGTATATATTTTATTTCTAGCAGTTTACTCTCAGCTCTGATATCTATTTAGTATAGTATCTTTCTTTGTAGGTTTGACGCTTCGTCTATACAGGGTTCACCGTATGGGCGGCGGATCTGTTAGCGAGCCCGGATCGCAGTTTCGACCCCGGGGCGTGACAGATTACAGTGGTATCAGAGCCTAGATTTTAGGTCATTGAGGACTTAGAAACCCTAGGCTTATGGTTGGACATTAGGATGACTACGTGAGAGTCGTGACTTTTAGCGAAAGTCCTGATTGAGTTTTATACCTCTCCCAAGGGATGGGATGAGTGATTGGCATGTATATTCTCCTAAACGATTATGTTGGCTGCAGACAACATAATGCTATGGAATGGATGACATGTCTTAGACTTTCGCTGGATTGGGTCGAGTGTTGTTTGGTGCTGTCGTGATGTTTGCATGTGGATTGCAGGTGGGCACAATGCCTTCCCGACGCAGGATGCGGGCGCATTCTCAGCCTTCTCCTCTCATGAACCTGAGCAGGAGGGGTCAGCACAGGGTCAGCAAAGTGTGGTACTGGAGTTTCGGGCTCAGATGGCTCATTTGTCAGAGACCTTCCGGCGTCAGGAGGAGACCATGGATCGGATGGTGCGCATGATGGAGCAGAGGGCACAGTCAGCTGTGACACCCCCAGTCGTACCCGCAGCACAGGCAGCCCCTACTACACCGGTTATCAGTGGTCAGCCGTCCGGGACGGCGGGGCAGTTGACCCCGGCAGAGCAGCGTGAGGTGGTGGATCTATTGATGAGGTTCCGCCAGTTCGATCCACCCCGTTTTTCGGGATTGAGTGCAGAGCCGTGGGAGGCCGAGTCTTGGATCACGGCCATGGAGCGCCATTTTGAGAGTTTGTTCATTGATGAACGGTATCGAGTCCTCTTGGCCACTCACTTCTTGGATAGCAACGCCGAGGCTTGGTGGCGGCGTGTGCGACCCGCTGCTCTGCCTGGGACGCAGCTTCTCTCTTGGGCGGAGTTCCGCAGCCTTCTCCTAGGGGCCTTCTTCCCGGAGAGCGTTAGGCAGAGATTGGAGGAGCAGTTAAAGAATCTTCGTCAGGGAGATCGGCCCGTACATGAGTACATCGCAGACTTCAACCAGTTGTTGGCCTGTGTACCGCACGCTGCTAGGGACGAGGCGCATCGGATTTATATGTTTGAGCGGGGTTTGCGCCGGGAGATTTATCAGTTCGTCCGTTCGCGTAGATTGCAGACGTTGGATGCATCTATGGAGCAGGTACTTTACATTGAGTGCGGAGAGGCAGTGATGGATGAGATGGCTCCAGCCTCCGCAGTAATTCCAGGGGCGAAGCGCCCAGCACCGGTTGATGAGGGACAGTCGAGTCGGCAGGCACCTCCGAGACCTCCACGATATCACCCTGAGGATTGTGAGTTTCAGAGTCGCCAGAGTTCAGGTGGGCACCCGCAACAGCCACAGTATCAGCAGCGACAGCAGTTTCAGCAGCAATATCGGCAGCAGCGACATGAGCGGTGTGTCATCTGTGGCGGCCCTCATCCGCCGTCACGGTGTGACCAGAGACAGGGACGGTATTTCCTATGTGGAGAGTTTGGACATTTTTGAGCAGATTGTCCCCGAGCTATTCTGTCAGTGCGACCCCTAGCTATAGCACCCCCCTTGCCTGTTCAGGAAGCAGAAGCCCCTCCAATGCACCATCAGACAGAGTGGGGTACGACGTCGGGACAGATGGGACGACGGTCGTCAGCACCCAGTGGACGGGTTTACGCAACCTTGGTGGGCACCCCAGCAGCAGATCCTATCGACGCAGGTATGGTTTTATTTTCAGTCAGTTGAGTGAGCTTTTTGGTACCACGGCATCCTTTTGCATGATTTTAGGACATTTGCATCTCTGCATGAATATGGGATAGGAATTTTGTCACATGCATGAGCGATTGGATTCTTCACAGTATCCTACGAGCAGAGGTGAATTTTGGGACTTGATCAGGACGGCTGAGACTTTGGGAAGTACACCGGCAGGTGTGACGGTTCTGTTACAGCTCCACGACTCAGATCGAGCATACGGGATGGACCAGCTGGTGCGGTATCGTGCAACGATTGATTGTGGATTGAGAACAGTGACCTTTCCGCGAGTTGGACCACAGGAGATCATTTCCATAGGTCACCGAGGCATCCTTCCTGCAGCAGTGGCTTCAGCGGTTTTGGGTTAGGTGCTGTTTGTCGAGCGTAGGTGATGCCTAGGACTAGAGGTTATGTCTCTAGGGGTCTCGGATAGGGTTGTGTTTTCTTTTAGGGGCACGGATAGATCGTAGCTTCCGTTTTTGTGGCCACAGAAGGAACGGCATCAACATTTCTCTCCCTTTTTCTCGCCTTTGTGCTGAAATTTGCGAACATGGCGAAAGATTCGAAAGGCTACTCCAGAAATGGAGACGGTACCCGAACCTGTTCTTGTTTGATTAGGGCGAGGGCACTGGTCTTTCGGAACTTTCGAACTTTTCGCTAATTTCAGTTGTTTTCTAAATCGGAGAGTTGGGGGTTGATGACTTTCCTGCTGGTGGGGCCCTTACTTTTTCTGTTGGTTTTGCGGCGTAATTCGCGTAGTTTAGATGCGTAGAATTGGCTATTCTTCCTCGTCCCCAGTATTTGGAATTCCTGAGGTTTATCTAGCTGTTGGACTCGCTTTGTGAAGAGTGAGTAGCGACTGGGGAGTTGGAGACTGTGTTGTTGGATGCTTACCCTTGGCTTTGAACTCCCTTTTGAGCCGTGTTTGTTTCGAGGACGAAACTTTCTTTTAGTGGGGGAGGATGTGAGGACCCGAATCCCCACTTAAGGGCTCATTGATGGATTAGTGGTTTCGGGGAGTGTTTGTGCGCGTGTTGGGGCTCGAAAATGGATTTATTGTGATAATGGGAGCAAGATTGTTTAACAGGAGGCCATTTTGGGTGATTGAGGTTATTGCGCGCTTTTCGGAACCAAGGAATTGACCCGGTAAGAAAAATGGATCAAGTTTACTTTTTCGAGAATTTTCAAGAAATTTTAGAAGTGGAATTTGGCCAAACGGACTTCGGATTTGGATTCAGCGCGCGAAAACGGTCAAGATGGACTATTTACTTGTATTTTTCGGAGCCCGGACACGAAAACACGGATTTCGAGGCAGCTGGTACTGTTCCGGCGGCCGGGGAGGCGCCGGCGGCGGCGGCTGGCGGCGGCGGAGGCGCGCGGTCCACCGCGGAGGCGTGCACCCGGGCGCTGGCCACGTGGCGACTCCCAGTTGGCGGGCGCAGTGGGCGCGGTCCACGGGAATGGCGCGGGTGCACGGTGGACCGGGGGTGGACATGTGGCAGATCGTGGTTGGTGCGGTGTTGTGCGCGCGATCCACGGGACGGGGTTTGGTGGCCTCGGGCTGCGTGCCCGACAGGTGCGCGTGGGCGCGCGTGGGCGCGATGTGGGCGCGATGACCCGCGGCTCCCGCGCCAGGCGCCACATGTTGGCACCGGCGTCGGCCACGCGGCGCATTGCCATTGGCCTAAACAGTTGTTTGCTGTTTGGGTGGACGCGTGGCGGCCTGGGGATTTTCCGGGCGTGAACAGTAACGGGCTGGGCCTGTTACTGTAGCAGCCCGGAAGTTTCGGGCGCTCGGTTTTGGGCCAAAAGTCCAAAATCTGGATTTTTTCGGGCTGGGCCTATAAATAGGCTGCTTGCTCGGGCTTTTTGCCCCCTTTCCCGAGCTCCCCTGCCCTTGGACCCTTTAGCAAAGTTGGAGATCTTCGTGTTGCGCATCTTCTGGCAGAGGCCCGAAATTTTTGGAAGCCGCGGGGTCGACGTTTTCGGCATCGTAGCGCGGAGCGACGATTTTCTGTTGGAGGCCCGTTATCGCCGCATTTCTGTCTGAGAGTTTCACAGAGCTACTCCGACAGTATTTTTGGGTGATTTTTGCGGCGTTGGATTCATGAGAGGTATATCTTCGACTTTTGTGTTGAGTGTTTTGTCTAGATTTGGGTTTTTGGCATAGTTTTCGAGGCTTTACTGAGCCCCTATTTTGCTGGTGATATTCTTGGAAAGCAAGGTCTTCGCGGATTTTTATCTCCTCATCCGAACATCGGAATTCGACGTTTCAGGGCTCTATCGACATCTCCACTTCGTGAGGATCGCCGTCATATTTTTATTGGAATTTTTGGAGGCTGTTTTACAGGTGAAATTTTCGTAGAAAGAGGACTATTCACCGCATATTTTTAATATGTAGAATTTAGTGGAATTAAGTGTAATTTTTGGAATGTGTTGTGTACCCCGGATGTTTTGAGCACTGCTACCGTGTTGTGGCTTGGTGGACCTTGGGTTATAGCTGTTTCTGGGCTTTCTTAGATGTACGACTCCGGACAGTTGGCACGTTTAGGTGGGTGGCCCTGTCTCCAAGATTGATGGACTATACGTTAAGCCTGCTATTGTAGGACTATGCATGATAGCTAATTCTTGTTTAGCATGCTAGAATGTAGGAATTGTTATTCCTTATGTTACCTGATGATCCTGTCATCTCCATGCTTTTTTTATCCGTAAAATTATTGTTAACTTGGAACTTGACCTAGCACCCCCGTCATATGCAGCATGTTCAGCCAGACTTTAGAAAACTCCAACATAGGCTAGGTTTATTCTGCTATAGACATCCACACTTTTATTCTTCCTGGACATAGTGTTTTACTCGCCCGGATAGTGGGCCGAGTGGTCGGGTTTCTTTTAGTGTGGGATGCTTTCTACACTCGTGCTTGGGAGCAGAGTGGAGTCTGGTAGAGGTAGTTGATCGTTCATCTGTGGCGGAAGCCGTTTGGAAGGACGGTGGTCCCGAGATATTCCATTTTCTATTTTATTTATCGCCGCTGTGTTAGTGGCAGCGTTTTACCAGTGTTAGCAGAACCTTGAACCCAGAACTGTTTTTGGACACACATATGATTTTAGTCAACCAATGTTTTCTTCCAAGCATCGTAGGGTCGCCCGAGTCTGTTCTTGTTTGATTGGACAAAGGCTATAGCTCTACGAGGCTTGGGTATAAAACTTGTTTTCAATTATTTTCCTAAAAAGAACTAAAAATCATTAAATATGGATTTCTTTAAGATCAAATGGCTTTCAGTAAGAAATGTCACCTTTTTCCCATAAAATTAACCACCTGAGGTGATTCAAGTGGTCTGGGTTCTAAGGTCCGCCTTTTCCTTTGGGACGAGAACAACGAGAGGCTATGCCTAGAGCCTGTTCTTGTTTGATAGAGTTGTAGGTTCTAGTCTTTCGGGGTTCCCGGATCCTTTATTATCGTCTGTTGTGGGGATAGTATAGCTATTTTGCTGAGTCATGTGGGTTAGCACCAGATTATCGACTCGGGTTTTGTTTCGGCAACCGCGGATTGTGGGCGGTTGGACCGATTAGTGTTATACATCAGTTGGGGCTGGGTTTTGCATTGTGGATAGAGTGAGTCTCCACTTGAGCATGGTGTCGACTTATGCCTGCTTGACTGTGATACTTGACAGAGATACTTTGCAGAGATACTTGATATGGGTTACTTATTGACTCGAGCGGGTCGCTCCCCTCGAGTGCCACTCCGGCGTAGGCGAGACCGGGTTGTTGTACCGGCGTTGAGATTGAGCTATATACCGGGTTGTTGTACCGGTGATGAGTTTGAGCTATTTATCGGGTTGGTGTACCGGTTGTTGAGATTGATTTATACAGGCAAGTCTGGGCATATACAGGACCATGTGATTAGGTTATACTTTGGTAGTTGTCTTTCCATGATGCATACATCTATACATAATTGAGATTCATACAGTTGAGGTTACCATATAGCTCAGTAGTTGTCATTCTATGAGTTATGCATGTGTCTATTTGAGATCGTACAGTTGAGGGCATTATTGGTATACGAGGGTGGTGTTACCTTTATTCAAGCATACACTCTCTTTTATTCGGTTATCATTGGCATAGTAGCTGTAGTGTTATTCATTTCCAGCTCTTTCTTTCAGTATTCCATTTGTTTCCTCATGCCTCTAGAAGACTTAGTGGGCAGACCGTTGGGCTGGTTGACGGCACCCACTGAGAACTACTGTGGGATGTAGTTCTCACACCCGTCGTGGTGTCTTTTTCCCAAGGGACTTCTACTCCTGTTCCTGCTGTTCCAGCAGCTGCTTCTTCAGATCGAGGTAAGGGAGTCGCGAGCTAGATCCCTACCAGTCATCGTTGTCCTGAGAGTAGATGTACCCACTTTTTATATTTTGAGAGTTCTGGTTGAGAGACATTGTAGTGAGGTATAGAGTTGTACTTTTCCGTTTTTATTTTGAGAGACTTTTGTACATTTGGTGAGGACCTTGTGTTGTATATATTTTATTTCTAGCAGTTTACTCTCAGCTCTGATATCTGTTTAGTATAGTATCTTTCTTTGCAGGTTTGACGCTTCGTCTATACGGGGTTCACCGTATGGGCGGCGGATCTGTTAGCGAGCCCGGGTCGCAGTTTCGACCCCGGGGCGTGACAAGTACCCTCATGAACATGCTGTCACTCAAGAAACAGTCCAAAACTTTGCCATTTTTACCTGCGAGATAAGCTCAGGAAATTCCAAAAAAAATACCGTCGCGACCGTCACGGCGAGCCGATCGAAACGAGTACCTTCACGTCCCAAACCGAGTTCCGTACATCAAGATAAAAATCCAGCAAGGTGACCCTCTCAAAAGAATCCTGTACAAAAAATCTGTAGCACTTTGCTTTGGAAAATGGGATGTTTCACCATAGGAAATAACTTAGGAAAATCTGGAAAAATTCAAGGAAGTTCCTTGCGATGTATAGATGCAAAACGACTATAGACACGCCTCCATCCGATGCCCGAGCGCAAAGTTATCGCCGAAACACTGTGGCGCTGTCCAAAACTCCGCCAAAGAAAAAGGGTCAAAAGAAAGCTCAGGAAAATCCAAGATAGATTCGAAAAGAGGGGGAGCTCAAAGCAACAGTCGTAGCCCTACCTGTCGTGAAGCCAACGGCGCAAGAATAGCCGGAAACGAAGGTTGGAGTAAGCCGGGGGAGCTCGTGCACCGAAATGCGACGGAGAAGAACACCGAAGAGAAATCGTCGCACTGCGCCGTGAAATCGAAACCTCAATGTGCGTGCCACCAAAAATCTCAAAAATCCATCAGAGAGTGGAGAAGAGGAAGGGGAGGAACTTTGCTGTAGAAGCCGCGTGGAGAAGGGCCTCTGAAAATCTAGAAACCGAGCAACGAAAGGGGAGGAATGCCTATTTATAGGCTGAAGGAACAATTCAGGAAATGACCGGGGTGTCCCCGGTTTCGGGCGCCCGAATCATTCGGGCCCCAACAGTGCACCCGAAATCCCCCCCTTGCGATGCGTCCGAATCGCTCAGGTGACTCTACATCATCGCCGCACAGCAAACAGCCAAACCCGCCACTCACCTGACGACGCGTGGCCCGCCGTGGTGCTGCCGCGTAGCGTGCACCCGGTCAATGCGCACCTGCCGCGCCCACGTGCGTGCGCCAACGCCGCCTGCGACCCCTGCCAGGCACGCGCCCCGAGGCCGCCCCTGCCTGCTCCGTGGTCCCAGTCTACTGCACCGACCAATCCTACACGGCCACGTGTCCCAAGGCAAACCAATAGGAAGACGACACGTGGCACGCCGCCCCGTGCACCGCGCGCCTGCACGCGCCCACTACGGCGCCTGCCTGCGCCCGCGCCGCCGCGCTCCGCCGCTGCCCGCCGCCGCCGGAACAGTGCCAAGTGCCTCGAAATTCGTGCGCGGCGTCCGGGCTTCGAAAAATACGAATAAGTAGTCCGTTTTCATCGTTTTTGCGCGCTGAATCCAAATCTGCTGTCCGTTTTGTTCCATTTCTAAAAATTGCCGAAGGCATCCAGAAAAGTGTTCTTTTGTCCAAACTTCGTGTTGAGTCCAATTTTGATATCCGTTTTGCGTGAAATCACTTCTAAACATCCGACGGGGTCAACCGATTACCCACGTAATCTATTTAAATACCGGAGTCCATCACTAATGTCCAATTGGTGCACCAACACCGCCGGCACGTCATATAGGCCTGCAGAAGCTGCTCGTCCAACAGTAATCCTTACGTGGGAATTTCGGGTCCTCACATCCTCCCCCACTAAAAGAAAGTTTCGTCCTCGAAACTAACATAACTCAAATCAACCAGGAGTCACAAATACAACGGGTAGGTATCCATCAATAACGTTTCCAGCTCCTGAAACACCGCTAACTCCCCGTGATCACTCCTCAACAGGAACAACAACCACAACCCGCATGGTCTGGCCCGATTGCGCAATCCTCTCATCTCACGAGCCAGAATTCGCAACGAGCATCCCTCGGACTCCAAACACTTACAGATCTCAAATAGGGCGAGTAACTCACGGGCGAGGAATCCAAAAATATCACACTCCTGAGCTGAGACGTAGAAAAACCTCAGGGACTCCAACCAAAGTTGGGGGAAAAGAGAAGAATAACCAGTGCAGCACGCACCAAACCCTTCCCTCTCGTGCGTACCGAAGACCAAAATAATAAAACCCTAGTTCGGAGAGGAGAAAAGAAAAGAGAACTCCAACCGGAGGAGAAAAGAAGGAAAGAAGGAGAAAGCGGAGGAACCCGATTGCCCCGATCGACTTGCCGGAGACCAAAGAACGAGACGCCATTATCTACGGGGAGCGGATCCGGATCCCCAACGCCGCGAAGGGACAAGATCGATTCTTTAATCCCGATAGATCGAGGTTAGCGATCGTTATTCCTTTTGTCGAATTAATCGGGGGTTTTTCGTGTTCTTTTAAGGTCAACTTATTCGGTACATTGATCACGGGTTTTTGATTTTGGTTTTGATCGATTTTTCGTCCGTATTCTTGATCGGGTTTAATCGGTGGTTTTTAATCGGTCTTTTGATCGGGATTCCGATCGATGTTTTGGTTGCTCGCCGATCAAGGGTTTAGTCGTTAGATTTACCGCGGATTTGTTCGGGAGTTTTTGTGGGTGTTTCGTCGGAGCATGGGGAGGTTACCGGGAGGCTGCCGCTGCCGTTGTTAAACGGGAGGCCGCCGCCGCCGTTACCATGTTCGCTGGCTCGTCGCCGGAGTCGCACGGGAGCGAAAACGGAGAAGAAACCGCAAAACAGGAGCGAAAATGGAGAAGAAAACGGCGAACGGGAAGCTACAGTGCACCCCGTACGGGCTTCTCAGCCCGCGGTCCACGGGCCAGGGCGTGCACCCGGCGCACGCCCCGCGGCGCAGAAGCCGGAGACCCGGTGCACGCCTCGCCCGTGCACCGGCCCGACCCCCTCAGGCGCGGTGCACGCTACAGCGTGCACTCAGTGCGCGCTGCAGCTCCTTGCGGCCGTAAGCCCGGTGCACGCCTCGCCCGTGCACCGGCCCGGCCCAACTCCCCTGGTGCACGCCTCCTGGGTGAGCCGGGTCTGCGCCGCCGCCTCCACCGCGCTGTAAACCCGGTCCACGCCTGCTCTGTGCACCACCCGTCAGCCCAAAGTTCGGTAGCTCCGTTTTGGTCCATTTTTCCACCGTTTTGAGCGCCGTTTTTGCCGTTGGGATCACCATTTTTGCAGTTTTCTTGGCATGGCTACTTGGGGACCAATTGGGCCACCGTTTTGCCATATCATGTGCTAGTTTCGCCGACGCTCCGCACCTTGAGAAAATCGTCGGGGTCGCGTCGTCGGGTCTTTTTCTCATCATTTTCGCCGTCGGGTCTTTCTCTCATCGTTTCGCCGTCCGGGTTTCCTTGGTTTGACCGTTGGCGTCCCGAGTGGGCTACCGGATGAGAATTGGGTTTTGTTGGATTTCCTTTAGTGATTTTGGGTTTTCGTCGGTCTATTGTTACAGTGGTTGGGACCACTGTTGTGCCTAGATAATGTAAAAGTGTTAAAAGGTATTTTTGATTATTTTACTAGGCCGCGTGAAGTTCGAATTCGCCTAGGAGGGACATGGACGCGGTCGTTTATCTTCATTCAGGTGGGTACTTTTGGTTATTATCGGTGTAGTGTCGTTTCCCGAATGCGCGTTTTGATAAAGTAGATCTGTTGGTAATCGGACTAACCCCGCAGCATGTTGTTGGTTTTTAAGGATCCACAAGGATCTAAATAGATACTATCAAACACCTAGAGGGGGGGTGAATAGGTGTAATATTTTAAAAACAAATCTCAGTGCAAAAATAAAAACCAATGCGGAAAATAAAAACAGCACACCGAGATTTACGTGGACACTCCAATCCAGGAGAAAAACCACGGGACCAACACGCAATAACAATCCACTAAGAATTGAAGAATAACAAGGTGATTACCGACTCCACGGACTCGACCCCTCCTTCAAGTTCTTCGGATCTTGCGCTTCACCGATTGCACGTCCACTGCACACGTTCGAATCCACGAACGCCACTCGAATCCACGAGCACACGTTTCGAATCCACGAAACGCCTTCAACACACCGAATCCACGGTGCTACGTCGAATCCACGACGCAAACTCAGCCGATACAAAATATAGGCTTCGATGGTGATCCTTTGCTTAGATTATCATTGAAGAACCGTAGAAAGAATTTCTAAGCAAAGTCTAGATCAATTCGACAAAAGATAGATCTTGGAAGAACCGTCGAATTGACCTAAAAGAGGCTAAAGAGAAGAAAGATAAAAACCAGCCTCTAGGGTTGCTCTCAAGTGTTTTCGGTATTAGTCGTCGTAGTCGAGAAACCCTAAGTATCTATTTATAACCCTTGGAAACAAATTAGAGTCGGTTTAGGAAACTTTTCCCGAGATGACATTGTGTACCGGTACCAAATATTGTGTTCCGGTACTCAATGATGCAAAACACAGATTTTTCTATTGTGTTCCGGTACGCAAGTCTGTGTTCCGGTACGCAATACAAATTTCAGAAAATTCTGTGTCGGGTTTGAGGAACTCAAAGTGTGGTTCCGGTACTCAATGTAAAAACTGATTTTTCCAAGATAAACTTTATCCAAAACAGACCAAGTACCGGAATCCAAACTTAAAATAAGTTGTAAGTTAAAACCAAGTTCCTAAAACCAAGTCTAAACCGATTTTCATTAATTTCCTGATTCCAATGATTATAAACGAACTTTAATCACCAGAATTTATATTTAATCATACCTGGGTGTTAACTTGAGCTCATGTTGAATCTTCAATGAGTCTTCGAAGGATGATTTTACAATTTGATCCTTTTAAGACTTCGACTCAACTCACTGACTTGACTCACGAAATATGCCAACACCAAAAAGCCGTAACACATGTGAATCCCTTTTATTATGCTAATCAAAGTGGCTGAGGCCGCAATGCTATTCTTACACTCATATTGCTTACACGCACACCGACAGTTTGGCCACTGCACAGGGTGTATTTTTCCGGAAAGATGGTAAGTTTACCCGTGTACCCCACGACTCGTGATAATGGGGACCCCTCAAGGGAAGGCGGCTGCTACTTGGGCAGTCGACGGGTTGGAGGCACCAAGAAGATGAGTACGGTATTCTGGGGTTGGGGCCCAGCTTGTTATGGTATTCTGGGGTTGGTGCCCAGCTTATTTGTGACAGGATTTAGCGGTACAGGGAGGGGGGGGGGGGGAGTAGATGCTCCGGTTTTGGTGTGTTCTTTTCAGCTACCGCTTTTACTTAACTGCCTTCTACTTTATCAGTCATTAACAGCCCACACTGTGACAGGTCCGAGCAGGGGTGGGAACCGGGACGACGGTGAGGCAACGGTTGTAGGGTTTAGGTTAAATAAGGATCTAATAGGGGAAAAAAAACACCTAGAGGGGGGTGAATAGGTGTAAACAATAAACACTCAAAAATCTTTGTGCGATAAAACCCAATGCGGAAAAATAAAAGAACACACAAGATTTTTACGTGGAAAACTCCAAACCGGAGTAAAAAACCACGGGACCGATAACACGGCGAAATCCACTAGAGTTAACACACGTACAAGGTGATATAACGTACTCACAGACGACTCAACCTTTTACCATACGCCCCTAGTCGATCTTCTCCGCTCGCTCCGCAACGCTTCTCGAATCCACGATTTGCGCCGCCAACGCTGAATCCACAGCGTCCAACGTCGAATCCACGACGTCCGACCGAATCCACGGTCTTCACCCAATGGCACGCTTCGAATCCACGAACGCACCTCGCTCCGAATCCACGAAAGCGATAACACCTTGAATCCACAAGGCCACGCGAGTCCACGCGCCGATTTGGGGTAAATCGTTGTTTTTTTGGGTGGTGATGATCCGCCGAATACTTAGATCAAGAGTAGATCGGAAATACCATCTAAGTATTCATTAGTTTGATTCAACTCAAGATATGAGTATGAAAATCCTAGAATCAAACTAATCAATATAGATGAAGAACCATTAAATAGATCTAATGATTTCCGTTCTTCTCTATATGTGGATCTAAGGCCGTATAAAATGATATTTGAAAATGACGGCTCTTTTTCCGATATGTGGATTGCCCTAGAAATGAAAAGGAAGGGCTATTTATAGGTTAGAAACCCTAGGAAGAATATTCGGATCAAAAACAAACTTTTCTGGAAAGTTTTACGGACGGCGATCCGGATTGCGCAAGTCACGATCCGGATCGCTTACGCGTAGAGAGCAATTTCCAGAAAACCGCCTGTTCGGGATCCGGATCATAATCTACGATCCGGATCGTTCATACAGTTTTACCAGAACAATGTGTTCGGGATCCGGATTGAGATTCCACGATCCGGATCGTTCAAGCCAACAGGTAAAACTCATGTTCGGGATCCGGATCATCAAATGCCATGATCCGGATTGAACTAGTGTATGAACGAACACCCTTCGGGATCCGGATTGAAACGACATGATCCGGATCCTGAACATGTCCCATGTCCAGTTTTTGATGAATATGCAATTAAAACCTCTTCCAGGTGTTTCTACACTATAAGAAGTATTCGGATCATCACAAATTATTTAGTTAACGTACCTGATCCTTTTGAATTCTTCTTTCTTGAGATTGAGGTATATGATCCAAAGTTTCTTCATCTTCAATCTTCAAGACTTAAACTATTCACGAAATACGCCAACTCAAATTCCGTAACAATCTCCCCCTTTGGCGGTTTCGTGACAAAACACAGATCCACAAAGAAAATTCAAAAAGGATATTTTTGTTGCTATCACCATACAACAAAAATTTACAAAAGAGTTCCATGAAAAATAAAAACATGAGACAAACTCCTAGAACAGACTCTAGACTTAGACATCTGTAACTTCTGCACACAGAAAACATTCTTGACAAACAAAATCGTTAGATACCTCAAGAATTGAAACATTGAAAACCAAAACAGAATAGAGTTTGATCTCATCATGACATTTGAAAGAATCAGATATGTGAAAGAACATAGTTAAAACCAACATATCTTCTAAGCAATTGAAAACCAAATGTCAAAGTATGTTAGTCCAACATCAACTTGTTAGTCATATTACATGCCCAAATAGTTAGTCAAATAGTTAGTATCAGCATGTCACATTCCACAAAAGAAAAACCAAGTTGAGTTGAGATTCATACTTACCTTGATTCATTCCTTGATTCATTTACAGTCATTGTTCAGAGTTCATTGTTTTTCATTGTTCAGAGTTTATAACTCTTCAACTCTCTCACTCTCTCTCACTCTCTCTCCCCCCTTTTTGTCACAAATAAAGCCAAAAATGTAGCATGAGCTACAATATGTAAGGAGAGTAAACAAAAAGTTCATAAGTTTCTAACAATATGCACAAAAAGAGAATTAACCTAAGAATATGCACAAACTGAGAGATGAGTAAAGAAAAGTAATGTCCTGAAATCTAAAAACCCAAACAAAAATGTCCAACTCTGTTTTTCAGTCTGACGAGCCAGAGCTAGAAGAGCTCAGCTTGCTTAAAAATCCTTTAATCAAGCTCTTAAGATTTGAGTATTTCCTCTTGAGTTTCTTGTGTTCAGCAGAGATTTCTTGAAGTTCTCTCAATATCCTTTCATGTGTAACCGAGACCCTCTGTTGTTCTCGACGAATCGATTCCAAAGTTTCTGTCTCTGTTGTTTGCGTTCTTGGAAAAGATGAACGCTGTCTAGATGCAGATGGTGCATCAGGTCCAGCAGTCCACGGTGATCCAGTTTGCAAGGATCCTGAAAGTGAGCGTGCTCTGGTTAGAGGCCCACTCTGCTGGCTTGTATTTCTTTGAACGCTTTTCCTTCTTGTATACTGTACGGTCGTGGAGGCAGATTTCATAAGTCTCTTCCCTTTGGTGAACTTCCTTTCTTCTTCATCAATTTTTCGCTGAACATCCTTGAAGAAATCGTCCCATTCTTCACTATTGTAATCCGAGCTGTCTTCATTGGCTCCTTCCGGTTTGTCTCCAGTTGAGACGCCTGGTTCTTCTTTAACCGATGAACCCCCAGGCAGCATTGCGACCAGAAAGATGATCAACCAGGAGAATGCCATTGATTCTAGTGCTTTGAGTTTTAAGAGAATGTCCTGTGAAAACCAACTCAAGAACATATGAAAAATTGTCAATTTTGAAAAATTTGAAACATTGTACCTAGACAATCATAATCATATAGAGAAGCTAAGAATCAAATTAGTTTTCCAAAAAGAATTTTAAAAATAGATCAATTCCATGTTTTACAAAAATTCCTCTTTTATGCCCTAAAACCGAATTTTTAGAAATCGAAGGCTAAAAACTCGTTAATCATGCAAAAACCCAGCATAAAAGCAAAACTAATTGACCCAGAGTTCTTATTTCAAAAGAAATTTGATCAAAAACCATTCACAAACGAAAAAATCCATCTTTTCAACTCGCGTTTGATGAAAAAACCTAAAAACTGTGAAAAACCGAGTTTTGATCATGAAAACTTACTTGAATCCGAAGAACTTTGAGTTTTGAAGCACTAGGAAGCAAGAAATCTAGAGAGAGAAACTCTAGAAGCTTGGAAATCAGAAATTTTGGTAAAGAAATCTTGAATCTGAAAGTTTCTATAAGAACCCTAGCCGCGATCCGGATCGGTCGAGAATGAGATCCGGATCGGCCACCCGCAGGGAAAATCCTGCGTTCGGGATCCGGATCACTTGCCACGATCCGGATCGGCTACACCTTTTTCTCCAGAAAAATTAAGAAAAATACAATAAAATCCAGAAAAAGTATGTAAGCACTTTATCATGTCAACTTTAAACAAATAGCATCGTTTCATACAACAAGAAATAGATTATGCAAAATCTATCAAAAATATCCAAAAATGAAACGAAGATTTACGAAAGTTAAAACACTTAAAGTTGAACAACTTCAATTACATCTATCCTGATCCTATGTGTAATGTCTTTATCAAATCATCAATTTCAGTAAAGAAAATGAAGTACCAAGATCAATAGATGTTTGAAATCCCAGATAAGTTAGATAATATATCTAGACAATCTGTTGAAGGAGTGGCTCTTTGAGCATCTTTTACTAAAAATCCCACCTTATACCAACCATGAAATACGACTGAGTCAAGTATTTCAATATGAGTTTCATCAACAATTTTCAAAACAAAAAGTTTGCTTTTCATTCATGGAGTTTCTTTTTCTTTCATTTTCTCCATGTGGTGGTAGTTTTCACACTCCTCATTGGGATGTAACTCTTTCCACATCTTTTGAGCATTTCACATTTCATTGACTCCCCCTCAATTGGCTATCAATTATTTAATATATAAGGTATTCAACCAAACCATTGATCTCGAATTCATACTCGACTAAGCAATCAAATATGATAATGACTATACCAAGAGATCATTGAGAGAGAAATTGACTTTGATCACTTAAAAGATGGTTTAATTAACGTAAATGATCATTGCAACATTGAAATATTATGACATCAAAGACATAATAAATTTCTAAATGCATAAAAGGATGCAATTAAAGTCAATTATGATTTATGCTCAATTAGTGTGCTATGTACAAAACATAGATAAAGAACAAAACAAAACAAAGAACAAAAACAAAACCTAATCTAAGCAAAGGTTTCAAAAGAGGTTATTTCAAGGAAAGCATGCCAATTGCTTTACGCAAGTGAATAAAACGTTTTTGATCCAAAGGTTTTGTTAAGATGTCAGCTAATTGATCCTCAGTTGAAATATATGACAGTTGAAGAATGTTTGATTCAACTAGCTCTCTAAGAAAATGATATCTAAGTTCAATATGTTTTGTTCTAGAGTGCAACACAGGGTTTTTAGAAATGTTAATAGCACTAGTGTTGTCACATAAAATGGTTACCGAAGATGTTGAAATTCGGAAATCGCTCAACACGCTCTTCATCCAAATCAATTGGGTTGAACAACTTCCTGCAGAAATGTACTCCGCTTCGGCAGTCGAGAGTGCTATGCAGTTCTGTTTTTACTGTGCCATGCAACAAGGCAGTGGCCAAGATAGAAGCATGCACCACTCGTGCTTTTCCGGTCATCCACAGATCCAGCCCAATCGGCATCTGAGTATCCAACAATATCCAAAGTCGTTCCCATAGGATACCAAATTCCGAAATTGATTGTACCTTTGATATACCGGATGATCCGTTTCACCGCTTTCAGGTGAACCTCCTTCGGTGCTGATTGATATCTCGCACAAATCCCAACACTGAAGGATATATCCGGGCGACTAGCCGTGAGATATAGTAGACTTCCAATCATACTGCGGTACAGTTTCTCGTCTACATTCTCACTTTGTGATTCACTTCCAAGTCCCTTATGGCTAGTTCCCATTGGAGTTGGAAAATCTTTAGAATTTTCAAGATCAAACTTTTTGACCAACTCCAGTGCATACTTGGATTGACACAAGTGAATTCCTTCATCGTTTTGCTTAACTTGTAATCCAAGAAAATAATTCAACTCGCCCATCATGGACATCTCAAATTCGCTTTCCATGGTCTCCGCGAATTTAGAAGCATCATTATCTCTTGTTGCTCCAAAAACAATGTCATCGACATAGATTTGAGCAACTATGAAATTGTTTTGATAATGCTTCACAAAGAGAGTCCTGTCAGCTCCCCCTCGAGTGTAGCCCTTTTCCAAAAGGTGCTTTGTCAACCTTTCGTACCATGCTCGCGGTGCTTGTTTCAGACCGTAAAGAGCCTTTTTCAGTCGAAAAACATGGTTAGGTAGTTTATGATCCACAAAACCTTTCGGTTGAGCTACATAAACTTCCTCATTTAAAAATCCATTTAAAAAGGCGCTCTTAACGTCCATTTGAAATAATTTGATTTTAAAATGACAAGCAATCGCAAACAGTATACGAATGGACTCGAGTCTAGCTACAGGGGCGAAGGTTTCATCAAAGTCTATACCTTCTACTTGAGAATAGCCTTGAGCAACTAACCTTGCTTTGTTCCTGATGATAGTACCTTCTTCGTTTTTCTTGTTCTTGAAGATCCATTTGGTACCTATCACATTGTGTTGCTTCGGAGGCTTCGTCAGTTCCCAGACTTTGTTTCGCTCGAATTGATGGAGCTCTTCCTGCATTGCTTTAATCCAATAATCATCTTGGAGAGCTTCATCAACATTCTTTGGTTCGATTTGAGATACATAGCATGCAAATCCGCAAACCAATTGTCTCCGTGTTCTAACTCCTTCTTGTGGATCTCCAATTATGTTCGATTCAGGGTGATCCTTGGAGATGCGTAACGTTTGAGGTAGAGGAGTAGGCGGAGGTACACGAGATGATTCCTGCACATCAGATGAGCTTGAAGAACCGTTAGATGCATCAACATTATTATCGAAAGAATTGTTAGAAGAAGATGCATTAGCAGGTGTATCATCATCAAGAGAGATATCGAGGGTAGATTTTTCAGATTCAAAGTGAAAAGCTTCATCTACCTTAACATTTATCGATTCTACGATCGTCTTAGATTCTAAGTTAAAAACTCGATATGCTCTGCTGTTTGTAGAATAACCTAAGAAAATCCCTTCGTCACTTCGAGAGTCAAATTTTCCAAGATTTTCACGATCACGTAAAATAAAACACCGACTCCCAAAATGCGAAAATATTTGATGTTAGGTTTTCTACAAAACCAAAGTTCATATGGTGTATTAAAAGTCCCCGGGCGCAAATACACTCGATTGATAACATAGACAGCAGTGTTCACCGCTTCAGCCCAAAAATATAAAGGAAGGTTCCGGCTATGAAGCATAACACGTGCCATCTCCTGTACGACCCTGTTTTTGCGCTCGACTACACCATTTTGTTGAGGTGTGTAAGGTGCGGAGAATTCATGTTTAATGCCATTAGAAACACAAAAATCAATGAATTTGGAATTTATGAATTCACCACCTCTATCACTCCTAACTCGAGTAATCCTTTCATTCTTTTCTATCATAATACGATTGCAGATTTCGAGAAAAGAATCAAAGGTATCAGCTTTTTCTTTTAGAAAGGCTACCCAAGTATATCTAGAAAAGTCATCAACCAACAAAAAAATATACCATTTACCTCCAAGAGATGGTTGACGAGTTGGCCCCATTAAGTCCATATGCAAAAGTTCCAAAGGCCGTTTTGTACCTATGTGGTTCAAATTCTTGTGTGCAGTCCTAGACTGTTTTCCCTTTTGGCAACCGCCACACACAAGGTTTTGTTCAAAAGAAAGTTTCGGAACCCCCTTGACCACATCTTTATTTGAAATTCTAGCAAGTTCCTTAAAGTTTATGTGACCTAGCCTTTCATGCCAAAGTGTTTCATTTTTCAAAGATGCTAGGTTACATTTTTCAGAAATTTTAGAAGGAACTACATAACAATTGTTTTCTGATCTAACCCCCTTTAAAAAGAAAGCATGGTTCAAGTCAGTTACAGTGCATTTATCAGATGAAAAATTAACTGAATAACCACTATCACACAGTTGACTTATGCTTATGAGGTTAGTCTTAAGGCCATGAACAAATAATACATTATCTAGAACCGGGCCATCTGGAATAGCTACCGTTCCCTTTCCAACAATTTTGGAAGACCGACCATCTCCGAAAACAACAAGTCCTCCGGAGTTTTTCTCAAAAGTTTGAAAACAGTTTTTATCGCCGGTCATATGACGGGAACACCCGCTATCCAGATACCAAGACGAACTATCATATGCATGCAAGGAAACATTGGTAGCAAGACAGGGAAAGATTTCACCTTTGCGCACCCAAACCTTTTTGGTATGCGTCGGTAATGGTCGTGAAGTTGATTTCCTAGGTGAGAGCGTCTTGCTTGAAGAATTGCTGCTCCTTGATGATGTCGTCTTGAGCGGTGTACTACCAAGGCTCTTTTCCGTCAATTTGGTTGGAGTGGTTTTCCGAGGAATAGCCCTTTTGGTAGTTGCTGCAAGATGTTCTTGAGGTGTGCGTTTGGCTCCAGTCTTGCAGTTTCTTCTGATGTGCCCTGAAATGCCACAACGAAAACATACCTTGGTTCTTGTCGATTCCGAAGATGATGTAGTAGGTTCGTTGTCGTTGCTTGTCGTGAACACCGGTGTCGGAGGAGGAGATACCGACGAGGCACAAATACCGTACCACTCGAACTTGGAATGTCTCCAGTTTGAGTGTATCCGAGGCCGAACTTGTTTCTTTGACCGAGACCAAGAAGTCTGTCCAACTTACTCCTTCCAGAAGAAAATCTCTGTAAGTCATCCTTTAGTTGGCGTATGGTCTCTGTCATTTCAATTTTTCCTGTCGGGCCTCGCCGTAGAGCTTCAAGAAGTAATTCGCTTTGTTCACCATGTCTACATAACTCTTCTCGAAATGCTCATTGGACTCTTGAAGGGAAACATTTGTCTTAACCAGATTGTCCCTTTCCACTTCAAGATCGGTTGAGATAGAGGTTACTCTTTTTACTTCATCTTCAAGATCCAGTAATCTCTCTTTCAACCCCTTGTTTTGTTTAGCCAGTTTCTTTGAATCCCTCAAAAGTTGATGGTAGGCTAAAACAAAATCTTCACCTTCCGAATTATCTGATTCATCGTCCGTTGCAATCTTTTCCACAGTGGAGTTGGACAGTGAGTCGGATGTACTTGCCATTAAGCACATGAAGGATGAAGGTTTGGTGGACGCGTGGAAAGCTGTCGCGTTGTCTTCTTCATCACTTGACGATGACTCATTTGACGTGGAGTTGTCATCCCAAGTGACTGCTTGCATCGCTTTCTTCTTAGCCGGATTCTTGTTGGGACATTCCGTTGCTATGTGGCCGTAGCCTCGACATTTGAAACACTGAACTTGTCCCTCAGAACTTTTCTTATCCTTTGAGAAGTTCTCTTGGCTTCTTGACTTGTAGCTTGAGAATCCCTTGCCTTTCTTCGACTTTCCGAAGGATGGAGTTTTGCTTGAATTTCCCCTTCGAAAGTTGCGGCGAAACTTCCTTGTCAAGAGAGCGAGCTGCTTCTCAAAGTCCTCCATAGAAATGTTCTCGTCGTCGTCCGAGGAGGATGAATCCGCGTCTTCTTCTTTAGTTGATTTCAATGCGTAACCTGAAGACTTAGAAGAGGATGCCTTTCCAGAAGAATAGTTAGTAGGAAAAGTCATTTCATAAGTTTGTAAAGCACCTACTAATTCTTCTACACGCATTTCGTCCGGGTGTTTAATTGTTTCAATGGCTGCAACCTTCGGGCGAAATCGTTCAGGAAGAGTTCTTAGAATTTTTCTTACAACTTTAAATTCTGGAATCTTCTCTCCCAAGTTAGCACATGAGTTCACGATGTCTTGCAATCGTGTGTAATAGTCAGTGAAGGATTCATTCTCTGCCATAGAGATAGAGTCAAACTTGCTCGTAAGCATTTGCAGTTTCTGAATCTTCACTAGGTTAGTTCCCTCATGCGTAACTTGAAGAACATCCCAGATTTCTTTCGCAGTCTCACATGCCGAGACGCGAGAGAACTCAGTTTGTGACAAAGCATTAAATAGAGCATTAATCCCTTTGCCATTGTAAGAAGATAAGTCTATCTCTTCCTTGGTCCATTTCGACCTAGGTTTTAAGGTGCGAACATCATCTAAAATTTCAGTTGGATTAGACCATCCTAATTCAATTGATTGCCACACCCTTTCGTCGATGGAAATTAAGAAAGCTTTCATCCGTACTTTCCAGTACGCATAATTAGTTCCATCAAAGAAAGGGGGTCGATTGATGTTTCCACCTTCAACCATTGTTTACAACCCTATTCCCGCTCTGATACCACTTGTTGGGTTTAGGTTAATAAGGATCTAATAGGGGAAAAAACACCTAGAGGGGGGTGAATAGGTGTAAACAATAAACACTCAAAAATCATTGTGCGATAAAACCCAATGCGGAAAAATAAAAGAACACACAAGATTTTTACGTGGAAAACTCCAAACCGGAGTAAAAAACCACGGGACCGATAACACGGCGAAATCCACTAGAGTTAACACACGTACAAGGTGATATAACGTACTCACAGACGACTCAACCTTTTACCATACGCCCCTAGTCGATCTTCTCCGCTCGCTCCACGACGCTTCTCGAATCCACGATCTGCGCCCCAACGCTGAATCCACAGCGTCCAACGTCGAGTCCACGACGTCCGACCGAATCCACGGTCTTCACCCAATGGTACGCTTCGAATCCACGAACGCACCTCGCTCCGAATCCACGAGAGCGATAACACCTTGAATCCACAAGGCCACGCGAGTCCACGCGCCGATTTTGGGGTAAATCGTTGTTTGTTTGGGTGGTGATGATCCGCCGAATACTTAGATCAAGAGTAGATCGGAAATACCATCTAAGTATTCATTAGTTTGATTCAACTCAAGATATGAGTATGAAAACCTAGAATCAAACTAATCAATATAGATGAAGAACCATTAAATAGATCTAATGATTTCCGTTCTTCTCTATATGTGGATCTAAGGCCGTATAAAATGATATTTGAAAATGACGGCTCTTTTTCCGATATGTGGATTGCCCTAGAAATGAAAAGGAAGGGCTATTTATAGGTTAGAAACCCTAGGAAGAATATTCGGATCAAAAACAAACTTTTCTGGAAAGTTTTACGGACGGCGATCCGGATTGCGCAAGTCACGATCCGGATCGCTTACGCGTAGAGAGCAATTTCCAGAAAACCGCCTGTTCGGGATCCGGATCATAATCTACGATCCGGATCGTTCATACAGTTTTACCAGAACAATGTGTTCGGGATCCGGATTGAGATTCCACGATCCGGATCGTTCAAGCCAACAGGTAAAACTCATGTTCGGGATCCGGATCATCAAATGCCATGATCCGGATTGAACTAGTGTATGAACGAACACCCTTCGGGATCCGGATTGAAAGACATGATCCGGATCCTGAACATGTCCCATGTCCAGTTTTTGATGAATATGCAATTAAAACCTCTTCCAGGTGTTTCTACACTATAAGAAGTATTCGGATCATCAAAATTATTTAGTTAAACGTACCTGATCCTTTTGAATTCTTCTTTCTTGAGATTGAGGTATATGATCCACAGTTTCTTCATCTTCAATCCTCAAGACTTAAACTATTCACGAAATGCGCCAACTCAAATTCCGTAACAACGGTTAGAGGACACTAGCCCTTTGGGGGCTATTAAACTTGACAGTGTATGGTTATCTTCTTTTGTGTTTGGTTAGTCTAGCTATGGTCACTTGTGTTTGATTTCTTGTGGATGTTGGAACGAGGACTTCTTGACTAATTGTGGTGAATGTTAGGATTTAGAATTGCGGCATGTTTTCCAATCCAAACCTGGTTTCAAAAAGGCGTTTTCAAAAAGGGTGCCGTGTGGGCACCGATTTCAAAACATGTGGATTTATCCTTTCAAACAATAGCCGCTCAAAAGAGTTTGCAAAAACGTTTTGGAAAACTGGGTGTCGAGTGGGCACCGATTTTAAAACCTCTGGGTTTATGCTATAGCTTGTATGTGATAACAGTGAATGTATGTTTACCTGTTTGTCATGGTTGGAATGGTTAAAGTATTTGTCGTGTTGGGAACGCCGTGCATATACAAAAGAGACTCTGCCCGTTTGGGGAGTGAATTTGTATATGCGGCGGGTCTGGTACGCACCGGAGGCGAGGTTCATTTAAATATATTAAAGGAAAAAAAAAAGAGAAACACGTTTTTCCGCTCTTTTAGAACCTCTGGGGCGTGACAGATTTTATGGTATCAGAGAAAACGACTTTAACCAAGGTGATCATGACCAACATCCACAGAGTGTAATAACACAAGTTACTAACCAATTCGATAACCAAGTTGTAGGTGTGTAAAGTACAAGCGTGAGCGCGGGGAAAATGGGATAGAGTCCCAGTGTTTGTAGGTCAAGGTGCTAGACCAATTATGTCTAGGGCTAACTTGGTTTCTTTGTTTGCACGGTTAATGGCTCGAAGCCGCTCTTCAATCGATGGTGCAGAAAAGGATACGACGGTTCCGGCAACAGTGGAGAATCGGCTACTCCAACAACGGATTACGCGACATGGCTTAGCGCTTTCCCCTTTTTGTTAGGAAAGACGAACCCCACCCGGCTCGCCTTCACAAGGGTGGTCCACATAGCGACACTAATCGGGTAATACTGACGGTGGGTCTACCCGCTTACCGAGAAGGGATCGATAGGACCACTATGGTGGGGCGGGAATTGGCCGCTCCACGCACCCGGCAGAAGGATCATGAGCCTGCCGGGGGCCGAAATGACCCCAGCCATAACCTGGGAATGACTTTCCCAATGGGAGCCGACCACCCTAGTATCCGAAGACACCGCAAGGAACCTGAAACACATCAGACAAGGGAATCGATACTTCATGGAGTATCGACAAGAATATGTAAGGTTGGCCAATTGTGTTTCCTTTGTTATAAGGGATGAAGCACACAAAGCCCGCCTCTTCGTAGACGGACTGCGGAGCAATACTTTCGAAGTTGTGCAAGTAGTGGAACTCCACACCTTCCAGAAAGTGGTGGATAGGGCCACCATAGTGGAGCGCGGATTCGAGGTGACGCACGCCCGACAAGAGGACTCGGAGTACAACATGGACAAGAAACGACCCCAGCCCTTCTCCGGAGGGGGATTTTCTAGCGGAGACCGGCCATGCATCATCTACAGAGGAGCACCCCGGGGGAAATTATTAATTCCGGAAGCACGACCTTTGCTTCTAACGTGACAAACTTGGACAGTTCCGTTTTTACTGCCCCGAACCCGGGAATGATTCTTCGGAGTCGCGACATGGATGGGAGGTCTTATGCGACGACACGTCAAAGGACGCACTACCCGAGGGAAGTAGTAGCAGGAAAAACCCCTTTCGAAGAGTAATGTTGGTCTTGACCCCAGGAGAACCCTTAGAAGCAAATACTCTGTACCTTCCTGCCCAATAAGGATGCGAAGACTTAGTTGTCTTTAGTGTTGGCCCTTTATTTATGGGTCAAATAGGTCCAACTTCCTGCCTTGAGACAATAGACCCAGGGGACTAGTGAGTTGGGTTGGGTGAGCCCAATAGGTTGAGTGGGCTGCGGTCCGCAATAGACCTAACGGCAAGATGCCCAACAATAGACCCAACATCTAGGTGTGTTGGGTCCGGTCGAGATCTGTGGTGCGGTGTATGCCGCTTTAAGTGAATCGGTTGCGCACCTCTAAAAGCTCAGGCTTTCGGGGTTAATGGTTAGCGCCAACGATCCGACATTTGAGACTTAGTGGTAAGAGAATTCGAGGGGACACTCGGAAGGGATGGGCTTACCGAGTGACAGGTGCTAGTCGATTGCAAGAAACCAAGCGTGCCGTCTTGGGGCACACCTGTTCTATTCGTACGGAAGAAGGACGGGAGTCTACGATTGTGCATCGACAATCGGAGAATAGATAAGGTCATAGTATAGAACAAATACCCCTCACCTTGGATTGATGACCTATTCGACCAACTACCAGGAGCGACGGCGTCTTCAAAGATTGATCTGCAGTCCGGCTATAGCCAGGCTAGAGTCCGGAGAGATGACATACCGAAAACAGTCCTTCGAACTCGGTATGGTCATTACGAGTTTACGGTTATACCGTTTGGACTCATTGTCTCTCCAGCGGTGTTCATGAAAGTGATGAACAGGATCATGGAACCTTTCTTAGACCAGTTCGTAGTGGTCTTTATAAATGACATCCCGATCTACGCTCGCACAGACAAAGAGTGCGAGGAACACTGGCGAGTGATCCTCCAGACCCTCCGGTACCTGAAAGTGTATGCCAAACTCAAAAGGGGTGAGTTCTGGCTCCGCAAGGTAGACTTGTTGGGACACATAGTCTCAGCATCGGGAATAGTGGAGGACCCGAGGAAGATAGAATTCGTGACCGACTGGGCTCGGCCAACGACGGGGACAGAAATCCGAAGCTTCCTAGGACTGGCAGGGTACTACAGACGTTTCGAGGAAGACTCCTCAAAGATAGCCGCTCCCGTGAATCGACTAACCCGGAAAGGGGAGAAATCCGTCCGGACAGCCAAATGCCAGAAGAGCTTCGAGGGACTTAAAGACAGACTCACACGGGCGCTAGTACTCACATTGCCGAAGCCCGGTAAGGACTACGAAATCTTTTGTGATGCATCTCGAAGCGATCTTGAAAGCGTATTGATACAACAAGGGAAGGTCATAGCTTACGCATCAAGACAGCTCAAGGATTATGAGCAGAACTACCCTACACACAACTCGAAACTTGCGGCAGTCATGTTTGCCCTGAAGCTCTGGAGGCATCATCTCTACGGGGCGCACTGTAACGTGTATTCCGATCACCAGAGCATCAAAGACCTATTTACGCAGAAGGAACTGAACTTACGATAAAGGCAATGGCTGGATCTACGAATGGACTACGATTTGTCCACCCACTACCATTGTAGAATACCGGGATTTCGGATGGCACGCCGACCGCGCGGGATGGCGTGGAGCGGAGAAGTTACCTCGGGCGTGTTCCACATGGGTCTTCAGTTGAGTTCGGGTTGATTCGGATCTACGCGGAAGCCCCAGCTCGATTCGGAGTTTTCCGGGCTTTGTGCGTCGATAGAGGACTGGTTTGGAAAGCACCGACTCCACCGTGGTGTGTAGAAAATTTGGGAAATACTTGGAACAGGCGTATTTTATGTTTACAGCTGATTTCGGGAGGTTCCGGACTGACGCGGAGGACCCGAAGGCGAAAGGTGAGTCAGAACTGAAAATTTTGGAGCCGGTTTTTGGATTGGGCACCCCGACTCAACGGTTGAGCTTTTTGAGAAGAAAAAGCTGGGGACATGTGTATTTACAGATTACAGCGGAGTTCGGAAGGTTTCGGGCCGGTGCGGAGACCCCGAAGGCAAAAAGTGACTTGAAGTGGGCAATAATTAGAGTATTTAATTAATTTAATTAATATTGATTGATGCCTGTTGTGAAGGAAGAGATGGATTTTTAAGGGGTTTTAGATATTTGTTGAGTTGGAGGCCTAATTAATGCCTTCACCTACTACCTCCCACTTTGAGGCCACCTTAATTAATTCGCCACATCATCCCTATCCTCTTCATGCCAAAACAGAGGATTGATGGTGAAACAGAGCTTGAGAGAAAGAAAAGAAGAAGAAAGAAAAGAGGGAAGAAGATGAAGAAAGTGGTGAAGTAAAAGAAGGAAAAGAGTGGAGTGATGAGAGTGGATGGTGGGAACCTGCTGCTAGTCGCCAAAGGAGCCGTGTGGAGCGAGCGGCGCGCGTGTCTTTTCTTTGGATGAGGTAATTTTTCCTTGTAGCTGTTTGTTGAGAGCTTGTTGGAGGTTCCTTTTGTTTTTTTTTTAGCTTGAGCTCAAGTTGGTGGTGTCCTGGACTGTTTGTCCTTGTGTGGTGTGGCCGCAGGGTGCCGCGTGGGCGCGTGTGAGCGGGCGCGCGGCTGGCCCTGTGGGCGCCGCGGACTGGGGCACCCCGCGCTGGGCGGCCACGCGCTGGGGCGCTGTGCGTTGGGGCGCCGCGCGCTTGGCAGCTGCGCGCTGGGGCGCGCGCAGGCGCGCGCGGCAGGCGAGCAACGGCCGTTCGCGTGGCGCGCGGCACGCAGGCGGGCGCCGCGCAGCGCGCAGGCGCGCGCGGCAAGCGCGCAGCGGCCGCGCGCGTGGTGCGCGACGCGCAGCAGGCCAGGGCGGCCCGCTGCGGGCCAGGGCGCCGCGCTCAGCGGCGGGCCCAGGTATTGCAGCGGCTGCAGCAATAGTGCAACGGCTGCAGCTTTGGCTCAGCTGCGGCAGCGGCTGGCTGCGGCTTGCGACGCATGTCGGCGCGCGGGGTTTTCGCGCTTTGGGCTTGGTTTTGACGCCGGCGACCGCGCAATTGTCCGTGTTTCCTCTAATTTTGGGCTTTTTCCCTTTCTCTTGCAGTTGGTGGTGGCTTTGTTGGGGATTTGAGCTTGGGGCTGATACTGAGAGTGCATGGAAGCTTGTAGAGGATCACATGAGTATTTCGGTGCTTTGGGGTTTTGGGTTGGCTGTGGAATTGGGTGGTTTGTGAGCTTGTAATTTGGACTATGTAAGTTTATTTTATGGAAGGTGCTGAAGCTTGTATAAGTGTTGTGGAGTTGGTACTTTGGCAGTGTGTGTTTATGTGTACATCTGGAGCTTGTAAGTGTGCAGATTTTTGTAGGGGATTTGTGAGTGGGCTGTGTGTGTTGTGAACTTGGATTTAAATGTGTTGTTGTAATGGAGGACTTAGTGTATGCTGTGAGCAATTTGGGCTATATGGAATTTATTTTGGGGCGCCCTTTGGAACTTGTAAAGGGGGTTGTGCAACTAATGTGCAATTGTTTATTTTTGTTGAGAGAGCACCTAGTTATTAGTGTGCAGTTTTTAATTGGAGGGCTTTGAGACTATGCTGTGGATTATGTAAATTAGATATAAGTGAACTTGTATTTTTGTTGGCTGAGGAGTGCGCCGGTTGCGCGCCGGAATTTTTGTAGAGGACTCAGGATTTTTATTCGAACTCCTGGGATTTTTCCAAGAACGCGACAGGGTGCGCGCGCGCGGTGCGTTTTCGGAATTTTTATCAGTTCGAGGTTGCAGCACTACACCAACTTCAGCGTTGCCTGCGGAAAGCGTTTCAGGTGGGTTGGAATTTCTTCCAAAATGTATGGAATGCCCTTTAATTTTTCTGAATGCAATCTGACCATGTCTAGTGTAATATTTTCACTGTTGGTAAATCTGATAGTTGCCTAGAAAATTACAGAAAATTCTTGGGAACCCTAGATTATTTTTAGTGTACTCCTGGTACAGTATGACACTAGATTGCATGATTAGAGAGTATTACTTTTGCACCGGGATCGTTTTAAAAATCATGAAACCCGTTTTAAGGAAAAATCGGTTTTTTTTTAAAAGTGGTTTTTAAACTGCGAGATTGCCAGTGAGATGACAGGGTCCCAGGGTGCATGTAACCTTGTGCCTGGGGGCCGAGGAGACTTTATTTGACTTATGGATGTTTTTACTAGTGTCTCGGGGGTTGGTGAGGGCATATCAGATCGAGTCGTGGAAGGTTTCCCGACTGAGTTGTGCTTTTTGAGCATTGAGTTTCCGATCTGTTTGATCGTGGATCATAGCCTGCATGTGGCGCTTGTTGACACAGATGAGTCAGTAAAGAGCCTTTACTTGGGCTAGGTTCCTTTATGTATTAGACATCCCACACTTTGCATCTTTCCTGGACATAGTGTTGCCTCGCCCGGGTAGTGGGCCGAGGGGTCAGGTTTCTATGGGGCATTGTTGCACTCGTGCCTGGGGGCTGAGTGGAGTCCGGTAGCTGAGTTTAGACTGTGCTAGTGTCGTTGGGAACCGTTGGGGTTGATGGTGGTCCCGGGTCGTTGTGTGTTGTCCGACCAGTTTTATTAGCCCTGAGTTGTGAGTCGATCCGGGCTGTGGAGTATCTCCGCCAGTGTGGTTTGTGCCACGAGTTGGTAGAGTTTGCTAGTGTCTCGTGATTCGAGAGAGCTGATCAGCTGAGTCGTTGAGAGTACTCGGACCGTTGTGCGAGATGTTTGAGGATCCTGAGTCTTTCCGTTCTGAGAGTGAGCGTGGATTTTGGACTTTATCCTGCAGTGCCATTGAGCTCGACAGAGTGCGCGGATACCTTTTCCTCGGTGGGGTCGCGCCCTTCGAGTGCCACGTCCGGAGTGGAGCTGTTACTTTTGTATCACGGCTTGTCGACGCAGTCCCTCTGGCTGGGCCAGTTTTGGCAGTTACGGACGCGGTCCCTCTGGCTGGGCCAGTTTTGGCAGTCACGGACGCCCTACGTCAGTCCGGTCCTACGTGGATGTAATGGCAGTAGGTAGGCGCAGGTTTGACTGGACCCGAGGAGGCAGTCAGTTCGATTGGGTCGATTGGGCACCTCGTGTGCGAGTGGTATATGCATATTATGTTCTTAGATGAGTTTCTTTCCCTTGAGCATTGATACTGAGGCATTTTAGCAGTAGCGAGGGTATGCATAGCATGTTTATAGTAGAGTTTCCTTTTGAGCATGATGGTTGACATGTATTAGCTGTAGTTTTCATTCAGCTTACCTTTTATCTATCTATCTGCATATCTTCTTGTTTTGCCTCCAGTAGACTTAGTGGGCATACCGTGGATATTGGGACGGTACCCACTTAGATCTGCCTTCTGCAGTAGATCTCACACCCGCTGCGGTGATAGGTTTGAGGCAGCTGTTCCGGCCTGGTTCGCACGGAAACAGCAGATCGAGGTGAGGACGCGGCCGATTAGTTCCTTACCAGCATGGAGAGTCAGAGGTAGATGTACCCTGTTAGTTTTATGTTTCCACTTTTGTACTGAGAGATTGGTGAGGCTTGTACTTTTTATGTATTTGAGAGACCTGTATTGAGGATTGGTGTATTAGTGGAGTTTTCTATTTCAGATGTTCAGTGATTTTTTGTTAGCTACTAGTTTTATTTCAGCTCTGATACATGTTGTAGTTCTAGATCTGACTTGCAGGGTAGACGCTTCGTCTGTGCGGCAGTTTCCGTACAGATGGCGGATCTGTTGGCGAGCCCGGGTCGCACCCCGGGATGTGACAACCATCCCGGGAAGGCAAATGTGGTGGCCGATGCCTTGAGCCGGAAGGGACAGACGGGGGGAAACGGCATTGAGCACCCTTACCCAACAAGATCGTCTAATTGCAGAATTCTCGCAATTGAGACTGGAGGTAGTGCCAGCAGGTGCAGTTGGGAAACATCTGTCCTTAGTGATAAAGCCTACACTGATAGAGAGGGTCGTGGAAGGCCAAGCAACGGACACGCGATAACAGCAGGTACGGAACGGATTATCCTCAGAACCAAGTGGGGTTTTTGTGATCGGCACTGAGGTAGTTCCGGGGATGAGTCTGCGTCAAGGAAAGAAATTCTGGCGGAAGCGCATAATGCCCCGACACTGCGCATCCTGGAGGTACAAAAATGTACAAAGACCTGAGGTAGACCTTCTGGTGGCCCAAGTTAAAGAGGGATGTGGCGCAATTCGTGGCACGATGTTTGGTGGGCCAACAGGTGAAAGCAGAGCATCAGCGATCGGCGGGGAAAACTACAACCATTGCCCATGCCGGAGTGCAAATGGGAATGGATAACCATGGACTTTGTAACCGGTTTTCCGCAATCGCAACAAGGACATGACGCGCTACGGGTCATTGTGGATTGTCTGGCGAAATCGGCCCACTTCCTACTGATTCACACGACGTGGAACAGAGATCGGCTGGCGCAGACCTATATCGACAAGGTGGTGAGACTGCATGGAATACCGTCATCGGTAACTTCTGTTAGGGACATACGCTTCGTGTCGAACTTCTGGCGATGTCTGCAGCAGGCACTGGGGACCAAGCTGTAGTTTAGCACGGCATCCCACCCGCAGACGGGCGGGCAATTGGAACAAGTGATCCAGATTCTCGAAGATATGCTTCGAGCCGGTGTGCTAGATCTGGGTGAGGGATGGTCACGCTACCTACCCTTCATGGAAATTACCTATAATAATAGCTAACAAGCTAGTATTCAGATGGCCCCGTACGAAGCCTTGTACGGACGCATTTGTCGATCGCCTATCTGCTGGGACGACTTCGGGAAGCGGAAGCTGCTGGGGCCAGACCTCGTAGAGGAAACGGAAGCAAAGGTGCGCCCTGCAGTGGTTGTTGACCGCCCAGAGCCGGCAGAAAGGTTACGCGGACCAAAGGTGACGGGAATGGGAATGTGAGGTAGGGGACCATGTGTTGCTACGTGTGTCACCGTCAAAGGGGACAAGACGGTTCGGCATACTAGGACAGCTGAGCCCACGGTATGTGGGATCGTTCGAGATCTTGGAGTGCGTGGGCCCGGTGGCATACCGGTTGGCCTTACCGCCAAATCTTGAACAGGTGCGTAATGTGTTTCACGACCCGATGCTCCGGAAGTACCTCCCCGACCCGTCGCACGTCCTCAACGCTCCGGCCGTCGAACTGCTGAAGGATTTGAGCTTCGAGGAAACGCCGATACGGAACTTGGCAAGAGAAGGAAGGGAACTTCGTAACCGGACGATCCCCTACGTAAAGGTGCAATGGAATAACCACGAGGAGCGCAAGGCGCCGTGGGAACTTGAGACAAAAATGAGGGAGTGTTATCCTGAGTTAATTAGCGAGGGTGGAGGTTAAGTTTCGGGGACGAAACTTCTTTAAGTGGTGAGTGGTGTAATATCACAGATTTTTGGCAACGTTCTACCCTCCTGCTAATAAAGGTTAAGTTAAGGGAAAGTAACGTAACGGGTTTACTTAAGTCGATAATTTGGAGGTGCGGGTATTTTTCTGCGATAGAGCTCGGAAAACGGAGAACGGCGGTGCGATCGGATCTGGATTCCGACTTACGGAACCCCTAGAAAGGGGTGAAAAGGATCGCAATAGCCATGGGGGTGCATCGAAATCCGTGTAAGTGATTTTGCACGCTTTTCGAGGAAAATAAGGGATTTATCTTTAAAGAATTATCCCGAAGGATTATCTGTGAGGAATTAATTAATTAATGAATTAATTAATTAGGGCTCAAAAATATCCGATGTGGATTTTGACGGTACGTACGTACGAAAAAGGGAAATAAAAGAAATAAATTAATAACAAGATTTATTTATTCCCTGTATAACGAAAGGAAACCCTAGTCGTAAAAGATCGCCTCCTCAAACCCTTCCCTCTCGTGCGTACCGAAGACCAAAATAATAAAACCCTAGTTCGGAGAGGAGAAAAGAAAAGAGAATTCCAACCGGAGGAGAAAAGAAGGAAAGAAGGAGAAAGCGGAGGAACCCGATCGCCCCGATCGACTTGCCGGAGACCGGAGAACGAGACGCCATCATCTACGGGGAGCGGATCCAGATCCCCAACGCCGCGAAGGGACAAGATCGATTCTTTAATCCCGATAGATCGAGGTTAGCGATCGTTATTCCTTTTGTCGAATTAAGCGGGGGTTTTTCGAGTTCTTTTAAGGTCAACTTATTCGGTACATTGATCACGGGTTTTTGATTTTGGTTTTGATCGATTTTTTGTCCGTATTCTTGATCGAGTTTAATCAGTGGTTTTTAATCGGTCTTTTGATCGGGATTCCGATCGATGTTTTGGTTGCTCGCCGATCAAGGGTTTAGTCGTTAGATTTACTGCGGATTTGTTCGGGAGTTTTTGTGGGTGTTTCGTCGGAGCATGGGGAGGTTAACGGGAGGCCGCTGTCGCCGTTGTTAAACGGGAGGCCGCCGCCACCGTTACCATGTTCGCTGGGTCGTCGCCGGAGTCGCACGGGAGCGAAAACGGAGAAGAAACCGCGAAACGGGAGCGAAAACGGAGAAGAAAACGGCGAACGGGAAGCTACAGTGCACCCCGTACGGGCTTCTCAGCCCGCGGTCCACGGGCCAGGGCGTGCACCCGGTGCATGCCCCGCGGCGCGGAAGCCGCAGACTCGGTGCACGCCTCGCCCGTGCACCGGCCCGGCCCGCTCAGGCGCGGTGCACGCTACAGCGTGCACTCGGTGCGCGCAGCAGCTCCTTGCGACCGTAAGCCCGGTGCACGCCTCGCCCGTGCACCGGCCCGGCCCAACTCCCCTGGTGCACGCCTCCTGGGTGAACCGGGTCTGCGCCGCCACCTCCACCGTGCTGTAAACCCGGTCCACGCCTGCTCTATGCACCACCCGTCAGCCCAAAGTTCGGTAGCTCCGTTTTGGTCCGTTTTTGCACCGTTTTGAGCGCCGTTTTCGCCGTTGGGATCACCATTTCCGCGGTTTTCTTGGCATGGCTACTTGGGGACCATTGGGCCACCGTTTCGCCATGTCATGTGCTAGTTTCGCCGACGCTCCGTGCCTTGACAAAATCGTCGGGGTCGCGCCGTGGGGTCTTTTTCTCATCATTTTCGCCGTCGGGTCTTTCTCTCATCGTTTCGCCGTCAGGGTTTCCTTGGTTTGACCGTTGGCGTCCCGAGTGGGCTACCGGATGAGAATTGGGTTTTGTTGGATTTCCTTTAGTGATTTTGGGTTTTCGTCGGTCTATTGTTACAGTGGTCGGGACCACTGTTGTGCCTAGATAATGTAAAAGTGTTAAAAGGTGTTTTTGATTATTTTACTAGGCCACGTGAAGTTCGGATTCACCTAGGAGGGACATGGACGCGGTCGTTTATCTTCATTCAGGTGGGTACTTTTGGTTATTACCGGTGTAGTGTCGTTTCCCGAATGCGCGTTTTGATAAAGTAGATCTGTTGGTAATCGGACTAACCCCGCAGCATGTGAATCCCTTTTATTATGCTAATCAAAGTGGCTGAGACCGCAATGCTATTCTTACACTCATATTGCTTACACGCACACCGGCAGTTTGGCCACTGCACAGGGTGTATTTTTTTGGAAAGATGGTAAGTTTACCCGTGTACCCCACGACTCGTGATGATGGGGACCCCTCAAGGGGAGGCGGCTGCTACTTGGGCAGTCGAGGTGTCACGCCCCGGGGTCGAAACTGCGACCCGGGCTCGCCAACAGATCCGCCACCTATGCCAAACCCGCATAGGCGAAGCGTCCTACCTGCAAGAAAAGTACTATAGCTAAACAGATATCAGAGCTAAAAATAAAAACCTGCTGTATAACTAAAAACAATCACTATACAACTGGAAATAATACAAGAATGTCCGCCTCCCAAAAGAATAATAATAATACAATATCCTCAAATACAAGCTCTGAACCTAACCGGGAGGTAACTCCAATAAATACATCAGTGTACAGTCTCTCAATACATGATATATCCTCACTACATCAGTCACTCAAACGAGGAAAATAAAACAACTAATCTACTGAAGCTCTCCTCTGAAGGGGTACCGCTACTCTCCAAACATGGGTAGGGATCTAGCTCGCGACTCCCTCGCCTCGATCAACAACCGCAGAATCAGCAACACCCGCTAAGACTCTGCAAAGCAAAGGAGAGGAAGGAAAAAGAAGGGGAAAACCCCCAAAGGGTGTGAGAACTACACCAAAAGAGGGAGTTCTCAGTGGGTACCACCGCCAGAACCGACGGTCTGCCCACCAAGTCCTCAAGAGACAAAAACTAACCAAAGCCGTAAAGACAAATAAAAAGAAGCTGGAGCCTCTCAACAGCTATCCTGCCCCTAAGCTTGCTATGCCTGCCATGCCTGCTATGCCTGCCTACCTGCCATGCCTGCCTATGCCTGCCTTCCTGCCATGCCTGCCCTGCCTGCCTGCCTACTATGCCTGCCTACTATGCCTGCCATGCCTGCCTGCCTGCCATGCCTGCCTATGCCTGCCTTCCTGCCATGCCTGCCCTGCCTGCCTATGCCTACTATGCCTGCCATGCCTGCTTGCCTGCCGTGCCTGCCTATGCCTACTATGCCTGCCATGCCTGCCTGCCTGCCATGCCTGCCTATGCCTGCCTTCCTGCCGTGCCTGCCTATGCCTACTATGCCTGCCATGCCTGCCTGCCTGCCATGCCTGCCTATGCCTGCCTTCCTGCCGTGCCTGCCTATGCCTACTATGCCTGCCATGCCTGCCTGCCTGCCATGCCTGCCTATGCCTGCCTTCCTGCCCTGCCTGCCCTGCCTGCCTATGCCTACTATGCCTGCCTGCCTACTATGCCTGCCATGCCTGCCCTACAACGGTCAACAACTCACAAAGACCTTGGGACCACCGTATCCCCAAACGGTTCCCAACAACACTAGCACTGGTCCAAACACCGCCACTAGACTCCACTCGGTCCCCCTGACACGAGTGCAACTATAAAGCAAATGTCTGTAATAAGCCCAATCTAATGCCACCAGTAGAACTGGTACTGCCTGCTCTGCCGCGACGGGTATGCCAGCCTACGCATAACACCGAAGCAAAGGAGTCCCAGGACTCGAAGTCTGTCAGCCGCGCACTCCGGAGTGGCACTCGTGGGGAGCGACCCACACGAGAAAAGTATCTCAGTAACACAAGTAACATAAATCAGCAGGGCTGGATCATAACTCGGATCAAAGTGGGAAACTCTGTCCACTAGAGAAATCAGATACCCAATCTGGTGCATAAATAAATGTCCGGTCAACCGCCCAATATCCGCGGTTGCCGCAAAGCCCCACCACTAGTCCAACCTGTCCCAGACACCAAGTCCCGACTACACTACCCAGAACCCCTGCTCGAATCTGAGCAACACAGACCACCTGACTAACAAAGAAGGAGAAAAGGATAACATGGTTTCTCCTAAGTCAAGTTCCAAAAGTAGTGCAGCGGTAAAAGATGGCCTAACTACATGTCCATGCACGCATGCTTTGTTCTCAGAAATAATAAAAGTGGGTGAAGCATAAATTAGTAAAGCATGCTAAAACATTCCTACTATGGTATACAAATCTCACCCAAGTGGGCCATTCCTTGCTTACCTCTCGCTCATATCGGTGGTACATCAAATACGCCCGTTATCGATCATAGAGGGGTGATATCACCACTTGTGCACTTACATTCACCATGATATAAAAACCTTATACAGTTACTAAATTAAGCTTACCCACCTGAAGTGTTCAATCCAAGGCAAACCTGGGGTCGGTGAAGAGCGTGGCCACTCGCTCGCACAATCCGCTGAACCCGTATCCACGGTACATGTCGCGCCACCTCGGCTCCTTGCATTGCTCCAAAAACACTCGCGAACCCTCCTGGGTACAACAAAAGGTCCAAAGTTACACTTTATGCTAAAATATCCAAGTATACACCATCTGTTGAAACCAGCCCCGAAGATGTGAAATTTTCACCTGCAGAACGGACTCTGAAAAATCCAACAAAATTACTGTCGCGTTCCTCGCGTCGATACCTTCGAAACGAGTACCTGCACGTCAAATTCCGAGCCCCGTAGGCCGAGTTACAAATTCCACAATACAGGGCGCTCACAAACACACAACCACACATCTGTATTTCCATGCACAGATAAAGGGAGAAAAATATACCTCCGGGCAAGCCTCAGAAAAATCCAATAAAAATACTGTGACAATCCTCGCGTCGAGTAGATGAAAAAAGTGTATAAGCACGTCGCCATCCGATGCCCGGTTGCGGAGATAAAAATCCGGCAAGGTGTCGCTGTCCAGAATTCCATCAGAAAAACCGTGTCACAGTAAACTCGGAAAAACACCTCGAAAAGCGCGAAACTAGGGGCAACAGAAAATACCAAGATCGTAGCTCTGTCTGTCGCGGATCCAACGACGCAAGAATCGCCTAAAACGGAGGTCGGAGTAGGCCGAGGAAGCTCGCGCACCGAAACGCGACGAAGGGGAGAACAATAAGATGAGCGTCGCGCCGCGCAACCGACTCCTCGGAACACCTCGCGCGCTTCGCGAGGTCCACGGCGAACCGCCGCACCCCACAAATCCCCTCCCTCACACCCTCTCTCTCTCGGTTGGAGAAGAAGAACAAGGGGAGAAGAAATGGTGCGCGGGGAGGAAAAGGAAGAAGAAGAGAAGAAAGAGGGGAGAGGAGGGCTCCCGTGGGCCGGGTCCACGGTGCACCGGGCCCGCTGCCAGGCGGTCCACCGCACAGGGGCGCGTGCGCCAGGCGCAGGCGCGCGCCCCCCGTGCCACGCGGCACGCGCCACACGGCGCGTGACACCGCGCCACACCGGGCGCGTTACACCGAGCGGACGCGTGCCTCCCCGCGTCCGCGCGGGCGCGAATGGGGGCACGCCACGTGGCGGCCCCCCCCCCCCCCGCGTCACCTGCGCAGTCAGGCGCGTTTTCCCAACGCGCCTGTCTACGCTCCCCCCCCCCTCGCGCAGTACACCCGAGCGCACCTCGGGATTCGCGCCGCGACGTCTCGAGATCCGTGCACGCCTCGAAAAACGCGCGCGTCAACCGGGCTCCGAAAAAAGCAAGTAAATAGTCCATTCTCAACGATTTCGCGCACTGAATCCAAATACGGTGTCCGATTCTCCAAATTCTCATCCGAAAATTTGCCGAAAGCCCCCGGAAAGCTCACTTGATCCGATTTTCGTGCCGGGTCCATTCCTAAAGTCCAATTTGCCAAATTCCAACTCTAAAATTGCCGAAGGCATCCGGAGAGGTGATCCTTTATCCAAACTTCGCCCCGATTCCAATTTTAATATCCATTGCGCGCGAAACCACTTCTAAGCATTCAATGGGGCCATCTGGCTACTCTCGTGATCCAATTAACACACCGAGTCCATCAAAAGTATCCAATTGGTGTACAAACGCCACCGACACGCCACATAGGCCTCCAGAAGCTGCTGGTCAGCCAGTAGTCACCTCGTGGGGATCCAGGTCCTCACATCCTCCCCCACTAAAGAAAGTTTCGTCCTCGAAACTAGCTCAATTCCACCGGAGTCACAAACACTAATGATAAGTACTCAATATCAGCATCTCCAACTCCAACAAAGTTGGGGGAAACCAGATAACCGCCAGTGCAACACACACCAAACCATAACCTGAGTCAACTCAACCAAGGCAACCCGAAGCACACCCACACGACTAACCAATAAGGAAAAGAGCCCTAATAAGGAGGGGTCCTCACTCGGTCACTCCCGAATCTTGACCATCCGAGTGAACTACTCAGCCGCGGTCTAACATCCAAGGAAACCCTCAGGGACACAACCACAAGCCATGTTTGCCCCAATAGTCCACACAGCGCCAGCTGTGGAATTATCAAACTCATCCCCAGACAGCTTTCTTGCGCCAGGTATCCGCCATCACAGTGGCCCTGTCGGGGTAATCCAAAATGCTCAACAATAGCCCAACAGTAATTCCACAGTCGCTTTAGGAAGCATCACTAAAACTCGCAGATATCTCTCCCAACACTGGAAATACTAGCATTGGCGCTGGTAGCAATCACATCATCCGATTGCCAAGCTTTCTTGGCACTACCCAGTCCAAGAAACTCCTCACCTCGACAATAATTGTCGATCTCGGCCAAAACCCAAGTGATATCCATATTGGTCGGATTTCCACCGCCGCTCCTACGGCTCGAACAACGTGACCCAAGAAGGTATGCTTCTGGAGCTACAACTTGTACCTCAATAACTTGGCATACCACTTCATCCACACGGGCATGGTAGCACATCCACAAGTGCTCCACGTACTCCAAGTCGCTCTGGGAGTAAATCATAATATCCTTGGGGGAACACCACTCCCAATCCGTCCAAGTACAATTGGGACGCACAATTTCTCGGCTGTCTGATTCTGAGTAGGTACGCGCATCATACAATAACTGCCGGAGTATAACTCCATCAAAAGGTCCCAGATACCACCCGGACCTGTCTACACTCGAACCATAAAAGGACCCTCACAGTCGGGTATCAACGACGTGGCATCACCACCGTGTACCAACGGCGTGGCACTAGGTCAAACAGGCCCCTCGATCCATCAGATCCTGCGACTGTGCCAACAGCTCTCTCAGCTCTACCGGCGATATCCAATAAGGTGCTATCAAGGGTGGCGCGGTTCCCCGAACCACGTCAAACGCAATCTCTATCTCCCTAACCGGCGGCATCGTCAACAGCTCAGGTGAAATCACACCCGGGATCTCGTGGGCAACAGAGATGTCCTTGAATCCCGGTGCCGCCAAAAAGCACCTCTCACACAGTCGCTAAAGCCTGTGTGCTCTAACAGTCTTTACAACCAAACCTCCTCTCGTCTGCCTCGCAGAAAAATCGACGTCCTCTCTTTCCGCAGTCAAACACCCTGTGGCATCGTGCCAATCAATCTCAAGCACATGGTCAAACACCGAACTGCCACAATTACCAATAAGCCTGCCGGTACAACTCGCGGCCTCAGCTGCATTGGACGTGATCCACAAGCCTTCTCCACATGCACAGCACTTAACAGGAACCTGTACCTCGAGTGCACGTGGTAACAAATCTGCCTCTAGTCCATGCAGGAAAGCAACATGCTTTAACTCCGACTGTTGTGATGAAATCACACCTGCGACAACTCGATCCACTACCGTGGCGCCCTCCAACCGGGCGGCACAGGTTCATTCACTCGATGCAAGTGGTTGTCGCTCAATCTGCCTGAAAATTAGGGCTATCCACATAGGGAGTACGACCTCTGTCTCTGCTCACACTGAGGCGACGAATAAGGTCCTCCGCAGATAACAAATCCACGCTACCGCTGCGCCACTCTGATATAAATACTGATGCTGCCTTCGGGGTCCACCCGATCTCCGGCATCTCGGAAGCTCATTATCCTGGAGAAAGAAATCAGAAATGCCTCTGCCGGCCGATCTGTCCTCCATCACCCGGCGCCAAGCGCCAAAATCCAGATTTCGCCTCTGGCGGCAGATCCCTATCCAAAGGAACTGCAGCGCCACGCTCCAAACACAACGCCTACTCCAACGAGACGTCAAAACCTATAACGGAGGGACTGAATAAACTGAAAGGTGTCCTGGCGCAATCCACTCCCAGTCTCACATATCCTATGCGCCTCGTCCCTCGAAACCCGAAGCGCGTAGTTCAACAACTGCATAAACTCTCTGGCACAGGGAGGCTCTCAATTGATCACTCCATCACCACCAACCACGACTCTGCCTCCAAAGGCTCCAAACTCAATCTTACGAGTCGGGGTGGTTCATCTGCCAAATCTGGCTCAATAGATCGATCATGTCCCACAGCTCCTCTGCTGTCAGCTATCCACCCTGCCTCGGTGCCTCGGCACTAAACATTGGCACAGAGGGGGTTACCCAATGCTCCGACAACTGTGTCACCAAGACCAGCTGCTCACTCCGCCGCTGATAAGCCTCTGACAATCCTGTCATCTGAGTCCGGAGTTCTCTGACCTCAATCCGGGTATCCGGCCCAATACCAACCGCTCAAGCTCAACTGCCATGACAGGATGCACACGGGTCAAAACCCAGCGTCGGGGAGACACAGCTCGCCACGACGAAACCACAAAACAGCACACAAAAGCCACTCGACCCAATCCAGCGAAAGTCTAAAGCATGTCACCCATTCCACAGCATTATGTTGTCTGCAGCCAACATAATCACCTAGGAGAATAAACATGCCAATCACTCCTCCCGTCCCTTGGGAGAGGTATAAAACTCAATCAGGACTCTCGCTAAAAGTCACGACTCTCACGAAGTCAACCAAGGGTCAAACCATAAGCCTAGGGTTTCTAAGTCCACCATGACCTACAACCTAGGCTCTGATACCACTCTAATCTGTCACGCCCCGGGGTCGAAACTGCGACCCGGGCTCGCCAACAGATCCGCCACCTATGCCAAACCCGCATAGGCGAAGCGTCCTACCTGCAAGAAAAGTACTATAGCTAAACAGATATCAGAGCTAAAAAAAAAACCTGCTGTATAACTAAAAACAATCACTATACAACTGGAAATAATACAAGAATGTCCGCCTCCCAAAAGAATAATAATAATACAATATCCTCAAATACAAGCTCTGAACCTAACCGGGAGGTAACTCCAATAAATACATCAGTGTACAGTCTCTCAATACATGATATATCCTCACTACATCAGTCACTCAAACGAGGAAAATAAAACAACTAATCTACTGAAGCTCTCCTCTGAAGGGGTACCGCTACTCTCCAAACATGGGTAGGGATCTAGCTCGCGACTCCCTCGCCTCGATCAACAACCGCAGAATCAGCAACACCCGCTAAGACTCTGCAAAGCAAAGGAGAGGAAGGAAAAAGAAGGGGAAAACCCCCAAAGGGTGTGAGAACTACACCAAAAGAGGGAGTTCTCAGTGGGTACCACCGCCAGAACCGACGGTCTGCCCACCAAGTCCTCAAGAGACAAAAACTAACCAAAGCCGTAAAGACAGAATAAAAAGAAGCTGGAGCCTCTCAACAGCTATCCTGCCCCTAAGCTTGCTATGCCTGCCATGCCTGCTATGCCTGCCTACCTGCCATGCCTGCCTATGCCTGCCTTCCTGCCATGCCTGCCCTGCCTGCCTGCCTACTATGCCTGCCTACTATGCCTGCCATGCCTGCCTGCCTGCCATGCCTGCCTATGCCTGCCTTCCTGCCATGCCTGCCCTGCCTGCCTATGCCTACTATGCCTGCCATGCCTGCTTGCCTGCCGTGCCTGCCTATGCCTACTATGCCTGCCATGCCTGCCTGCCTGCCATGCCTGCCTATGCCTGCCTTCCTGCCGTGCCTGCCTATGCCTACTATGCCTGCCATGCCTGCCTGCCTGCCATGCCTGCCTATGCCTGCCTTCCTGCCGTGCCTGCCCTGCCTGCCTTTGCCTACTATGCCTGCCATGCCTGCCTGCCTACTATGCCTGCCATGCCTGCCCTACAACGGTCAACAACTCACAAAGACCTTGGGACCACCGTATCCCCAAACGGTTCCCAACAACACTAGCACTGGTCCAAACACCGCCACTAGACTCCACTCGGTCCCCCTGACACGAGTGCAACTATAAAGCAAATGTCTGTAATAAGCCCAATCTAATGCCACCAGTAGAACTGGTACTGCCTGCTCTGCCGCGACGGGTATGCCAGCCTACGCATAACACCGAAGCAAAGGAGTCCCAAGGACTCGAAGTCTGTCAGCCGCGCACTCCGGAGTGGCACTCGTGGGGAGCGACCCACACGAGAAAAGTATCTCAGTAACACAAGTACATAAATCAGCAGGGCTGGATCATAACTCGGATCAAAGTGGGAAACTCTGTCCACTAGAGAAATCAGATACCCAATCTGGTGCATAAATAAATGTCCGGTCAACCGCCCAATATCCGCGGTTGCCGCAAAGCCCCACCACTAATCCAACCTGTCCCAGACACCAAGTCCCGACTACACTACCCAGAACCCCTGCTCGAATCTGAGCAACACAGACCACCTGACTAACAAAGAAGGAGAAAAGGATAACATGGTTTCTCCTAAGTCAAGTTCCAAAAGTAGTGCAGCGGTAAAAGATGGCCTAACTACATGTCCATGCACGCATGCTTTGTTCTCAGAAATAATAAAAGTGGGTGAAGCATAAATTAGTAAAGCATGCTAAAACATTCCTACTATGGTATACAAATCTCACCCAAGTGGGCCATTCCTTGCTTACCTCTCGCTCATATCGGTGGTACATCAAATACGCCCGTTATCGATCATAGAGGGGTGATATCCCCACATGTGCACTTACATTCACCATGATATAAAAACCTTATACAGTTACTAAATTAAGCTTACCCACCTGAAGTGTTCAATCCAAGGCAAACCTGGGGTCGGTGAAGAGCGTGGCCACTCGCTCGCACAATCCGCTGAACCCGTATCCACGGTACATGTCGCGCCACCTCGGCTCCTTGCATTGCTCCAAAAACACTCGCGAACCCTCCTGGGTACAACAAAAGGTCCAAAGTTACACTTTATGCTAAAATATCCAAGTATACACCATCTGTTGAAACCAGCCCCGAAGATGTGAAATTTTCACCTGCAGAACGGACTCTGAAAAATCCAACAAAATTACTGTCGCGTTCCTCGCGTCGATACCTTCGAAACGAGTACCTGCACGTCAAATTCCGAGCCCCGTAGGCCGAGTTACAAATTCCACAATACAGGGCGCTCACAAACACACAACCACACATCTGTATTTCCATGCACAGATAAAGGGAGAAAAATATACCTCCGAACAAGCCTCAGAAAAATCCAATAAAAATACTGTGACAATCCTCGCGCGTCGAGTAGATGAAAAAGTGTAAAGCACGTCGCCATCCGATGCCCGGTTGCGGAGATAAAAATCCGGCAAGGTGTCGCTGTCCAGAATTCCATCAGAAAAACCGTGTCACAGTAAACTCGAAAAACACCTCGAAAAGCGCGAAACTAGGGGCAACAGAAAATACCAAGATCGTAGCTCTGTCTGTCGCGGATCCAACGACGCAAGAATCGCCTAAAACGGAGGTCGGAGTAGGCCGGGGAAGCTCGCGCACCGAAACGCGACGAAGGGGAGAACAATAAGATGAGCGTCGCGCCGCGCAACCGACTCCTCGGAACACCTTGCGCGCTTCGCGAGGTCCACGGCGAACCGCCGCACCCCACAAAATCCCCTCCCTCACACCCTCTCTCTCTCGGTTGGAGAAGAAGAACAAGGGAGAAGAAATGGTGCGCGGGGAGGAAAAGGAAGAAGAAGAGAAGAAAGAGGGAGAGGAGGGCTCCCGTGGGCCGGGTCCACGGTGCACCGGGCCCGCTGCCAGGCGGTCCACCGCACAGGGCGCGCGTGCGCCAGGCCAGGCGCGCGCCCCCGTGCCACGCGGCACGCGCCACACGGCGCGTGACACCGCGCCACACCGGGCGCGTTACACCGAGCGGACGCGTGCCTCCCCGCGTCCGCGCGGGCGCGAATGGGGGCACGCCACGTGGCGGCCCCCCCCCCCCCCCCCCGTCACCTGCGCAGTCAGGCGCGTTTTCCCAACGCACCTGTCTGCGCTCCCCCCCCCCCTCGGCAGTACACCCGAGCGCACCTCGGGATTCGCGCCGCGACGTCTCGAGATCCGTGCACGCCTCGAAAAAACGCGCGCGTCAACCGGGCTCCGAAAAAAGCAAGTAAATAGTCCATTCTCAACGATTTCGCGCGCTGAATCCAAATACGGTGTCCGATTCTCCAAATTCTCATCCGAAAATTTGCCGAAAGCCCCCGGAAAGCTCACTTGATCCGATTTTCGTGCCGGGTCCATTCCTAAAGTCCGATTTGCCAAATTCCAACTCTAAAATTGCCGAAGGCATCCGGAGAGGTGATCCTTTATCCAAACTTCGCCCCGATTCCAATTTTAATATCCATTGCGCGCGAAACCACTTCTAAGCATTCAATGGGGCCATCTGGCTACTCTCGTGATCCAATTAACACACCGAGTCCATCAAAAGTATCCAATTGGTGTACAAACGCCACCGACACGCCACATAGGCCTCCAGAAGCTGCTGGTCAGCCAGTAGTCACCTCGTGGGGATCCAGGTCCTCACACGAGGGGTTGGAGGCACCAAGAAGATGAGTACGGTATTCTGGGGTTGGGGCCCCGCTTG
>JAQOTM010000664.1:0-68259 GCA_029168755.2 Tillandsia fasciculata | reverse complement strand
CCGATGCTCCGGAAGTACCTCCCGCGACCCGTCGCACGTCCTCAACGCTCCGGCCGTCCTAACTGCTGAAGGATTTGAGCTTCGAGGAAACGCCGATACGGAACTTGGCAAGAGAAGGAAGGGAACTTCGTAACCGGACGATCCCCTACGTAAAGGTGCAGGGAATAACCACGAGGAGCGCAAGGCGCCGTGGGAACTGAGACAAAAATGAGGGAGTGTTTTATCCTGAGTTAATTAGCGAGGGTGGAGGTTAAGTTTCGGGGACGAAACTTCTTTAAGTGGTGAGTGGTGTATATCACAGATTTTTGGCAACGTTCTACCCTCCTGCTAATAAAGGTTAAGTTAAGGGAAAGTAACGTAACGGGTTTACTTAAGTCGATAATTTGGAGGTGCGGGTATTTTTCTGCGATAGAGCTCGGAAAACGGAGAACGGCGGTGCGATCGGATCTGGATTCCGACTTACGGAACCCTAGAAAGGGGTGAAAAGGATCGCAATAGCCATGGGGGTGCATCGAAATCCGTGTAAGTGATTTTGCACGCTTTTCGAGGAAAATAAGGGATTTCTTTAAAGAATTATCCCGAAGGATTATCTGTGAGGAATTAATTAATTAATGATTAATTAATTAGGGCTCAAAAATATCCGATGTGGATTTTGACGGTACGTACGTACGAAAAAGGGAAATAAAAGAAATAAATTAATAACAAGATTTATTTATTCCCCGTATAACGAAAGGAAACCCTAGTCGTAAAAGATCGCCTCCTCAAACCCTTCCCTCTCGTGCGTACCGAAGACCAAAATAATAAAACCCTAGTTCGGAGAGGAGAAAAGAAAGAGAATTCCAACCGGAGGAGAAAAGAAGGAAAGAAGGAGAAAGCGGAGGAACCCGATCGCCCCGATCGACTTGCCGGAGACCGGAGAACGAGACGCCATCATCTACGGGGAGCGGATCCAGATCCCCAACGCCGCGAAGGGACAAGATCGATTCTTTAATCCCGATAGATCGAGGTTAGCGATCGTTATTCCTTTTGTCGAATTAAGCGGGGGTTTTTTCGAGTTCTTTTAAGGTCAACTTATTCGGTACATTGATCACGGGTTTTTGATTTTGGTTTTGATCGATTTTTTGTCCGTATTCTTGATCGAGTTTAATCAGTGGTTTTAATCGGTCTTTTGATCGGGATTCCGATCGATGTTTTGGTTGCTCGCCGATCAAGGGTTTAGTCGTTAGATTTACTGCGGATTTGTTCGGGAGTTTTTGTGGGTGTTTCGTCGGAGCATGGGGAGGTTAACGGGAGGCCGCTGTCGCCGTTGTTAAACGGGAGGCCGCCGCCACCGTTACCATGTTCGCTGGGTCGTCGCCGGAGTCGCACGGGAGCGAAAACGGAGAAGAAACCGCGAAACGGGGCGAAAACGGAGAAGAAAACGGCGAACGGGAAGCTACAGTGCACCCCGTACGGGCTTCTCAGCCCGCGGTCCACGGCCAGGGCGTGCACCCGGTGCATGCCCCGCGGCGCGGAAGCCGCAGACTCGGTGCACGCCTCGCCCGTGCACCGGCCCGGCCCGCTCAGGCGCGGTGCACGCTACAGCGTGCACTCGGTGCGCGCAGCAGCTCCTTGCGACCGTAAGCCCGGTGCACGCCTCGCCCGTGCACCGGCCCGGCCCAACTCCCCTGGTGCACGCCTCCTGGGTGAACCGGGTCTGCGCCGCCACCTCCACCGTGCTGTAAACCCGGTCCACGCCTGCTCTATGCACCACCCGTCAGCCCAAAGTTCGGTAGCTCCGTTTTGGTCCGTTTTTCCACCGTTTTGAGCGCCGTTTTCGCCGTTGGGATCACCATTTCCGCGGTTTTCTTGGCATGGCTACTTGGGGACCAATTGGGCCACCGTTTCGCCATGTCATGTGCTAGTTTCGCCGACGCTCCGTGCCTTGACAAAATCGTCGGGGTCGCGCCGTGGGGTCTTTTTCTCATCATTTTCGCCGTCGGGTCTTTCTCTCATCGTTTCGCCGTCAGGGTTTCCTTGGTTTGACCGTTGGCGTCCCGAGTGGGCTACCGGATGAGAATTGGGTTTTGTTGGATTTCCTTTAGTGATTTTGGGTTTTCGTCGGTCTATTGTTACAGTGGTCGGGACCACTGTTGTGCCTAGATAATGTAAAAGTGTTAAAAGGTGTTTTTGATTATTTTACTAGGCCACGTGAAGTTCGGATTCACCTAGGAGGGACATGGACGCGGTCGTTTATCTTCATTCAGGTGGGTACTTTTGGTTATTACCGGTGTATTGTCGTTTCCCGAATGCGCGTTTTGATAAAGTAGATCTGTTGGTAATCGGACTAAACCCCGCAGCATGTGAATCCCTTTTATTATGCTAATCAAAGTGGCTGAGACCGCAATGCTATTCTTACACTCATATTGCTTACACGCACACCGGCAGTTTGGCCACTGCACAGGGTGTATTTTTTGGAAAGATGGTAAGTTTACCCGTGTACCCCACGACTCGTGATGATGGGGACCCCTCAAGGGGAGGCGGCTGCTACTTGGGCAGTCGAGTGTCACGCCCCGGGGTCGAAACTGCGACCGGGCTCGCCAACAGATCCGCCACCTATGCCAAACCCGCATAGGCGAAGCGTCCTACCTGCAAGAAAAGTACTATAGCTAAACAGATATCAGAGCTAAAAATAAAAACCTGCTGTATAACTAAAAACAATCACTATACAACTGGAAATAATACAAGAATGTCCGCCTCCCAAAAGAATAATAATAATACAATATCCTCAAATACAAGCTCTGAACCTAACCGGGAGGTAACTCCAATAAATACATCAGTGTACAGTCTCTCAATACATGATATATCCTCACTACATCAGTCACTCAAACGAGGAAAATAAAACAACTAATCTACTGAAGCTCTCCTCTGAAGGGGTACCGCTACTCTCCAAACATGGGTAGGGATCTAGCTCGCGACTCCCTCGCCTCGATCAACAACCGCAGAATCAGCAACACCCGCTAAGACTCTGCAAAGCAAAGGAGAGGAAGGAAAAAGAAGGGGAAAACCCCCAAAGGGTGTGAGAACTACACCAAAAGAGGGAGTTCTCAGTGGGTACCACCGCCAGAACCGACGGTCTGCCCACCAAGTCCTCAAGAGACAAAAACTAACCAAAGCCGTAAAGACAAATAAAAAGAAGCTGGAGCCTCTCAACAGCTATCCTGCCCCTAAGCTTGCTATGCGTGCCATGCCTGCTATGCCTGCCTACCTGCCATGCCTGCCTATGCCTGCCTTCCTGCCATGCCTGCCCTGCCTGCCTGCCTACTATGCCTGCCTACTATGCCTGCCATGCCTGCCTGCCTGCCATGCCTGCCTATGCCTGCCTTCCTGCCTGCCTGCCCTGCCTGCCTATGCCTACTATGCCTGCCATGCCTGCTTGCCTGCCGTGCCTGCCTATGCCTACTATGCCTGCCATGCCTGCCTGCCTGCCATGCCTGCCTATGCCTGCCTTCCTGCCGTGCCTGCCTATGCCTACTATGCCTGCCATGCCTGCCTGCCTGCCATGCCTGCCTATGCCTGCCTTCCTGCCGTGCCTGCCTATGCCTACTATGCCTGCCATGCCTGCCTGCCTGCCATGCCTGCCTATGCCTGCCTTCCTGCCCTGCCTGCCCTGCCTGCCTATGCCTACTATGCCTGCCTGCCTACTATGCCTGCCATGCCTGCCCTACAACGGTCAACAACTCACAAAGACCTTGGGACCACCGTATCCCCAAACGGTTCCCAACAACACTAGCACTGGTCCAAACACCGCCACTAGACTCCACTCGGTCCCCCTGACACGAGTGCAACTATAAAGCAAATGTCTGTAATAAGCCCAATCTAATGCCACCAGTAGAACTGGTACTGCCTGCTCTGCCGCGACGGGTATGCCAGCCTACGCATAACACCGAAGCAAAGGAGTCCCAAGGACTCGAAGTCTGTCAGCCGCGCACTCCGGAGTGGCACTCGTGGGGAGCGACCCACACGAGAAAAGTATCTCAGTAACACAAGTAACATAAATCAGCAGGGCTGGATCATAACTCGGATCAAAGTGGGAAACTCTGTCCACTAGAGAAATCAGATACCCAATCTGGTGCATAAATAAATGTCCGGTCAACCGCCCAATATCCGCGGTTGCCGCAAAGCCCCACCACTAGTCCAACCTGTCCCAGACACCAAGTCCCGACTACACTACCCAGAACCCCTGCTCGAATCTGAGCAACACAGACCACCTGACTAACAAAGAAGGAGAAAAGGATAACATGGTTTCTCCTAAGTCAAGTTCCAAAAGTAGTGCAGCGGTAAAAGATGGCCTAACTACATGTCCATGCACGCATGCTTTGTTCTCAGAAATAATAAAAGTGGGTGAAGCATAAATTAGTAAAGCATGCTAAAACATTCCTACTATGGTATACAAATCTCACCCAAGTGGGCCATTCCTTGCTTACCTCTCGCTCATATCGGTGGTACATCAAATACGCCCGTTATCGATCATAGAGGGGTGATATCCCCACATGTGCACTTACATTCACCATGATATAAAAACCTTATACAGTTACTAAATTAAGCTTACCCACCTGAAGTGTTCAATCCAAGGCAAACCTGGGGTCGGTGAAGAGCGTGGCCACTCGCTCGCACAATCCGCTGAACCCGTATCCACGGTACATGTCGCGCCACCTCGGCTCCTTGCATTGCTCCAAAAACACTCGCGAACCCTCCTGGGTACAACAAAAGGTCCAAAGTTACACTTTATGCTAAAATATCCAAGTATACACCATCTGTTGAAACCAGCCCCGAAGATGTGAAATTTTCACCTGCAGAACGGACTCTGAAAAATCCAACAAAATTACTGTCGCGTTCCTCGCGTCGATACCTTCGAAACGAGTACCTGCACGTCAAATTCCGAGCCCCGTAGGCCGAGTTACAAATTCCACAATACAGGGCGCTCACAAACACACAACCACACATCTGTATTTCCATGCACAGATAAAGGGAGAAAAATATACCTCCGGGCAAGCCTCAGAAAAATCCAATAAAAATACTGTGACAATCCTCGCGTCGAGTAGATGAAAAAAGTGTATAAGCACGTCGCCATCCGATGCCCGGTTGCGGAGATAAAAATCCGGCAAGGTGTCGCTGTCCAGAATTCCATCAGAAAAACCGTGTCACAGTAAACTCGGAAAAAACCTCGAAAAGCGCGAAACTAGGGGCAACAGAAAATACCAAGATCGTAGCTCTGTCTGTCGCGGATCCAACGACGCAAGAATCGCCTAAAACGGAGGTCGGAGTAGGCCGGGAAGCTCGCGCACCGAAACGCGACGAAGGGGAGAACAATAAGATGAGCGTCGCGCCGCGCAACCGACTCCTCGGAACACCTCGCGCGCTTCGCGAGGTCCACGGCGAACCGCCGCACCCCACAAAATCCCCTCCCTCACACCCTCTCTCTCTCGGTTGGAGAAGAAGAACAAGGGGAGAAGAAATGGTGCGCGGGGAGGAAAAGGAAGAAGAAGAGAAGAAAGAGGGGAGAGGAGGGCTCCCGTGGGCCGGGTCCACGGTGCACCGGGCCCGCTGCCAGGCGGTCCACCGCACAGGGGCGCGTGCGCCAGGCGCAGGCGCGCGCCCCCCGTGCCACGCGGCACGCGCCACACGGCGCGTGACACCGCGCCACACCGGGCGCGTTACACCGAGCGGACGCGTGCCTCCCCGCGTCCGCGCGGGCGCGAATGGGGGCACGCCACGTGGCGGCCCCCCCCGCGTCACCTGCGCAGTCAGGCGCGTTTTCCCAACGCGCCTGTCTGCGCTCCCCCCCCCCTCGCGCAGTACACCCGAGCGCACCTCGGGATTCGCGCCGCGACGTCTCGAGATCCGTGCACGCCTCGAAAAAACGCGCGCGTCAACCGGGCTCCGAAAAAAAGCAAGTAAATAGTCCATTCTCAACGATTTCGCGCACTGAATCCAAATACGGTGTCCGATTCTCCAAATTCTCATCCGAAAATTTGCCGAAAGCCCCGGAAAGCTCACTTGATCCGATTTTCGTGCCGGGTCCATTCCTAAAGTCCAATTTGCCAAATTCCAACTCTAAAATTGCCGAAGGCATCCGGAGAGGTGATCCTTTATCCAAACTTCGCCCCGATTCCAATTTTAATATCCATTGCGCGCGAAACCACTTCTAAGCATTCAATGGGGCCATCTGGCTACTCTCGTGATCCAATTAACACACCGAGTCCATCAAAAGTATCCAATTGGTGTACAAACGCCACCGACACGCCACATAGGCCTCCAGAAGCTGCTGGTCAGCCAGTAGTCACCTCGTGGGGATCCAGGTCCTCACATCCTCCCCCACTAAAGAAAGTTTCGTCCTCGAAACTAGGTCAATTCCACCGGAGTCACAAACACTAATGATAAGTACTCAATATCAGCATCTCCAACTCCAACAAAGTTGGGGGAAACCAGATAACCGCCAGTGCAACACACACCAAACCATAACCTGAGTCAACTCAACCAAGGCAACCCGAAGCACACCCACACGACTAACCAATAAGGAAAAGAGCCCTAATAAGGAGGGGTCCTCACTCGGTCACTCCCGAATCTTGACCATCCGAGTGAACTACTCAGCCGCGGTCTAACATCCAAGGAAACCCTCAGGGACACAACCACAAGCCATGTTTGCCCCAATAGTCCACACAGCGCCAGCTGTGGAATTATCAAACTCATCCCCAGACAGCTTTCTTGCGCCAGGTATCCGCCATCACAGTGGCCCTGTCGGGGTAATCCAAAATGCTCAACAATAGCCCAACAGTAATTCCACAGTCGCTTTAGGAAGCATCACTAAAACTCGCAGATATCTCTCCCAACACTGGAAATACTAGCATTGGCGCTGGTAGCAATCACATCATCCGATTGCCAAGCTTTCTTGGCACTACCCAGTCCAAGAAACTCCTCACCTCGACAATAATTGTCGATCTCGGCCAAAACCCAAGTGATATCCATATTGGTCGGATTTCCACCGCCGCTCCTACGGCTCGAACAACGTGACCCAAGAAGGTATGCTTCTGGAGCTACAACTTGTACCTCAATAACTTGGCATACCACTTCATCCACACGGGCATGGTAGCACATCCACAAGTGCTCCACGTACTCCAAGTCGCTCTGGGAGTAAATCATAATATCCTTGGGGAACACCACTCCCAATCCGTCCAAGTACAATTGGGACGCACAATTTCTCGGCTGTCTGATTCTGAGTAGGTACGCGCATCATACAATAACTGCCGGAGTATAACTCCATCAAAAGGTCCCAGATACCACCCGGACCTGTCTACACTCGAACCATAAAAGGACCCTCACAGTCGGGTATCAACGACGTGGCATCACCACCGTGTACCAACGGCGTGGCACTAGGTCAAACAGGCCCCTCGATCCATCAGATCCTGCGACTGTGCCAACAGCTCTCTCAGCTCTACCGGCGATATCCAATAAGGTGCTATCAAGGGTGGCGCGGTTCCCCGAACCACGTCAAACGCAATCTCTATCTCCCTAACCGGCGGCATCGTCAACAGCTCAGGTGAAATCACACCCGGGATCTCGTGGGCAACAGAGATGTCCTTGAATCCCGGTGCCGCCAAAAAGCACCTCTCACACAGTCGCTAAAGCCTGTGTGCTCTAACAGTCTTACAACCAAACCTCCTCTCGTCTGCCTCGCAGAAAATCGACGTCCTCTCTTTCCGCAGTCAAACACCCTGTGGCATCGTGCCAATCAATCTCAAGCACATGGTCAAACACCGAACTGCCACAATTACCAATAAGCCTGCCGGTACAACTCGCGGCCTCAGCTGCATTGGACGTGATCCACAAGCCTTCTCCACATGCACAGCACTTAACAGGAACCTGTACCTCGAGTGCACGTGGTAACAAATCTGCCTCTAGTCCATGCAGGAAAGCAACATGCTTTAACTCCGACTGTTGTGATGAAATCACACCTGCGACAACTCGATCCACTACCGTGGCGCCCTCCAACCGGGCGGCACAGGTTCATTCACTCGATGCAAGTGGTTGTCGCTCAATCTGCCTGAAAATTAGGGCTATCCACATAGGGAGTACGACCTCTGTCTCTGCTCACACTGAGGCGACGAATAAGGTCCTCCGCAGATAACAAATCCACGCTACCGCTGCGCCACTCTGATATAAATACTGATGCTGCCTTCGGGGTCCACCCGATCTCCGGCATCTCGGAAGCTCATTATCCTGGAGAAAGAAATCAGAAATGCCTCTGCCGGCCGATCTGTCCTCCATCACCCGGCGCCAAGCGCCAAAATCCAGAACTCGCCTCTGGCGGCAGATCCCTATCCAAAGGAACTGCAGCGCCACGCTCCAAACACAACGCCTACTCCAACGAGACGTCAAAACCTATAACGGAGGGACTGAATAAACTGAAAGGTGTCCTGGCGCAATCCACTCCCAGTCTCACATATCCTATGCGCCTCGTCCCTCGAAACCCGAAGCGCGTAGTTCAACTACTGCATAAACTCTCTGGCACAGGGAGGCTCTCAATTGATCACTCCATCACCACCAACCACGACTCTGCCTCCAAAGGCTCCAAACTCAATCTTACGAGTCGGGGTGGTTCATCTGCCAAATCTGGCTCAATAGATCGATCATGTCCCACAGCTCCTCTGCTGTCAGCTATCCACCCTGCCTCGGTGCCTCGGCACTAAACATTGGCACAGAGGGGGTTACCCAATGCTCCGACAACTGTGTCACCAAGACCAGCTGCTCACTCCGCCGCTGATAAGCCTCTGACAATCCTGTCATCTGAGTCCGGAGTTCTCTGACCTCAATCCGGGTATCCGGCCCAATACCAACCGCTCAAGCTCAACTGCCATGACAGGATGCACACGGGTCAAAACCCAGCGTCGGGGAGACACAGCTCGCCACGACGAAACCACAAAACAGCACACAAAAGCCACTCGACCCAATCCAGCGAAAGTCTAAAGCATGTCACCCATTCCACAGCATTATGTTGTCTGCAGCCAACATAATCACCTAGGAGAATAAACATGCCAATCACTCCTCCCGTCCCTTGGGAGAGGTATAAAACTCAATCAGGACTCTCGCTAAAAGTCACGACTCTCACGAAGTCAACCAAGGGTCAAACCATAAGCCTAGGGTTTCTAAGTCCACCATGACCTACAACCTAGGCTCTGATACCACTCTAATCTGTCACGCCCCGGGGTCGAAACTGCGACCCGGGCTCGCCAACAGATCCGCCACCTATGCCAAACCCGCATAGGCGAAGCGTCCTACCTGCAAGAAAAGTACTATAGCTAAACAGATATCAGAGCTAAAAAAAAAAACCTGCTGTATAACTAAAAACAATCACTATACAACTGGAAATAATACAAGAATGTCCGCCTCCCAAAAGAATAATAATAATACAATATCCTCAAATACAAGCTCTGAACCTAACCGGGAGGTAACTCCAATAAATACATCAGTGTACAGTCTCTCAATACATGATATATCCTCACTACATCAGTCACTCAAACGAGGAAAATAAAACAACTAATCTACTGAAGCTCTCCTCTGAAGGGGTACCGCTACTCTCCAAACATGGGTAGGGATCTAGCTCGCGACTCCCTCGCCTCGATCAACAACCGCAGAATCAGCAACACCCGCTAAGACTCTGCAAAGCAAAGGAGAGGAAGGAAAAAGAAGGGGAAAACCCCCAAGGGTGTGAGAACTACACCAAAAGAGGGAGTTCTCAGTGGGTACCACCGCCAGAACCGACGGTCTGCCCACCAAGTCCTCAAGAGACAAAAACTAACCAAAGCCGTAAAGACAAATAAAAAGAAGCTGGAGCCTCTCCACAGCTATCCTGCCCCTAAGCTTGCTATGCCTGCCATGCCTGCTATGCCTGCCTACCTGCCATGCCTGCCTATGCCTGCCTTCCTGCCATGCCTGCCCTGCCTGCCTGCCTACTATGCCTGCCTACTATGCCTGCCATGCCTGCCTGCCTGCCATGCCTGCCTATGCCTGCCTTCCTGCCATGCCTGCCCTGCCTGCCTATGCCTACTATGCCTGCCATGCCTGCTTGCCTGCCGTGCCTGCCTATGCCTACTATGCCTGCCATGCCTGCCTGCCTGCCATGCCTGCCTATGCCTGCCTTCCTGCCGTGCCTGCCTATGCCTACTATGCCTGCCATGCCTGCCTGCCTGCCATGCCTGCCTATGCCTGCCTTCCTGCCGTGCCTGCCCTGCCTGCCTTTGCCTACTATGCCTGCCATGCCTGCCTGCCTACTATGCCTGCCATGCCTGCCCTACAACGGTCAACAACTCACAAAGACCTTGGGACCACCGTATCCCCAAACGGTTCCCAACAACACTAGCACTGGTCCAAACACCGCCACTAGACTCCACTCGGTCCCCCTGACACGAGTGCAACTATAAAGCAAATGTCTGTAATAAGCCCAATCTAATGCCACCAGTAGAACTGGTACTGCCTGCTCTGCCGCGACGGGTATGCCAGCCTACGCATAACACCGAAGCAAAGGAGTCCCAAGGACTCGAAGTCTGTCAGCCGCGCACTCCGGAGTGGCACTCGTGGGGAGCGACCCACACGAGAAAAGTATCTCAGTAACACAAGTAACATAAATCAGCAGGGCTGGATCATAACTCGGATCAAAGTGGGAAACTCTGTCCACTAGAGAAATCAGATACCCAATCTGGTGCATAAATAAATGTCCGGTCAACCGCCCAATATCCGCGGTTGCCGCAAAGCCCCACCACTAATCCAACCTGTCCCAGACACCAAGTCCCGACTACACTACCCAGAACCCCTGCTCGAATCTGAGCAACACAGACCACCTGACTAACAAAGAAGGAGAAAAGGATAACATGGTTTCTCCTAAGTCAAGTTCCAAAAGTAGTGCAGCGGTAAAAGATGGCCTAACTACATGTCCATGCACGCATGCTTTGTTCTCAGAAATAATAAAAGTGGGTGAAGCATAAATTAGTAAAGCATGCTAAAACATTCCTACTATGGTATACAAATCTCACCCAAGTGGGCCATTCCTTGCTTACCTCTCGCTCATATCGGTGGTACATCAAATACGCCCGTTATCGATCATAGAGGGGTGATATCCCCACATGTGCACTTACATTCACCATGATATAAAAACCTTATACAGTTACTAAATTAAGCTTACCCACCTGAAGTGTTCAATCCAAGGCAAACCTGGGGTCGGTGAAGAGCGTGGCCACTCGCTCGCACAATCCGCTGAACCCGTATCCACGGTACATGTCGCGCCACCTCGGCTCCTTGCATTGCTCCAAAAACACTCGCGAACCCTCCTGGGTACAACAAAAGGTCCAAAGTTACACTTTATGCTAAAATATCCAAGTATACACCATCTGTTGAAACCAGCCCCGAAGATGTGAAATTTTCACCTGCAGAACGGACTCTGAAAAATCCAACAAAATTACTGTCGCGTTCCTCGCGTCGATACCTTCGAAACGAGTACCTGCACGTCAAATTCCGAGCCCCGTAGGCCGAGTTACAAATTCCACAATACAGAGCGCTCACAAACACACAACCACACATCTGTATTTCCATGCACAGATAAAGGGAGAAAAATATACCTCCGAACAAGCCTCAGAAAAATCCAATAAAAATACTGTGACAATCCTCGCGTCGAGTAGATGAAAAAAGTGTATAAGCACGTCGCCATCCGATGCCCGGTTGCGGAGATAAAAATCCGGCAAGGTGTCGCTGTCCAGAATTCCATCAGAAAAACCGTGTCATAGTAAACTCAGAAAAACACCTCGAAAAGCGCGAAACTAGGGGCAACAGAAAATACCAAGATCGTAGCTCTGTCTGTCGCGGATCCAACGACGCAAGAATCGCCTAAAACGGAGGTCGGAGTAGGCCGGGGAAGCTCGCGCACCGAAACGCGACGAAGGGGAGAACAATAAGATGAGCGTCGCGCCGCGCAACCGACTCCTCGGAACACCTTGCGCGCTTCGCGAGGTCCACGGCGAACCGCTGCACCCCACAAAATCCCCTCCCTCACACCCTCTCTCTCTCGGTTGGAGAAGAAGAACAAGGGGAGAAGAAATGGTGCGCGGGGAGGAAAAGGAAGAAGAAGAGAAGAAAGAGGGGAGAGGAGGGCTCCCGTGGGCCGGGTCCACGGTGCACCGGGCCCGCTGCCAGGCGGTCCACCGCACAGGGGCGCGTGCGCCAGGCGCAGGCGCGCGCCCCCCGTGCCACGCGGCACGCGCCACACGGCGCGTGACACCGCGCCACACCGGGCGCGTTACACCGAGCGGACGCGTGCCTCCCCGCGTCCGCGCGGGCGCGAATGGGGGCACGCCACGTGGCGGCCCCCCCCCCCCCCCCCCGCGTCACCTGCGCAGTCAGGCGCGTTTTCCCAACGCACCTGTCTGCGCTCCCCCCCCCCTCGCGCAGTACACCCGAGCGCACCTCGGGATTCGCGCCGCGACGTCTCGAGATCCGTGCACGCCTCGAAAAACGCGCGCGTCAACCGGGCTCCGAAAAAAGCAAGTAAATAGTCCATTCTCAACGATTTCGCGCGCTGAATCCAAATACGGTGTCCGATTCTCCAAATTCTCATCCGAAAATTTGCCGAAAGCCCCCGGAAAGCTCACTTGATCCGATTTTCGTGCCGGGTCCATTCCTAAAGTCCGATTTGCCAAATTCCAACTCTAAAATTGCCGAAGGCATCCGGAGAGGTGATCCTTTATCCAAACTTCGCCCCGATTCCAATTTTAATATCCATTGCGCGCGAAACCACTTCTAAGCATTCAATGGGGCCATCTGGCTACTCTCGTGATCCAATTAACACACCGAGTCCATCAAAAGTATCCAATTGGTGTACAAACGCCACCGACACGCCACATAGGCCTCCAGAAGCTGCTGGTCAGCCAGTAGTCACCTCGTGGGGATCCAGGTCCTCACACGAGGGGTTGGAGGCACCAAGAAGATGAGTACGGTATTCTGGGGTTGGGGCCCAGCTTGTTATGGTATTCTGGGGTTGGTGCCCAGCTTATTTGTGACAGGGATTTAGCGGTACAGGAGGGGGGGGGCGAGTAGATACTCCGGTTTCGGTGTGTTCTTTTTAGCTACCGCTTTTACATAACTGCCTTCTACTTTATCAGTCACTAACAGCCCACACTGTGACAGGTCCGAGCAGGGGTGGGAACAGGGACGACGGTGAGGCAACGGTTAGAGGACACTAGCCCTTTGGGGGCTATTAAACTTGACAGTGTATGGTTATCTTCTTTTGTGTTTGGTTAGTCTAGCTATGGTCACTTTTGTTTGATTTCTTGTGGATGTTGGAACGAGGACTTCTTGACTAATTGTGGTGAATGTTAGGATTTAGAATTGCGGCATGTTTTCCAATCCAAACCTGGTTTCAAAAAGGCGTTTTCAAAAAGGGTGCTGTGTGGCCACCGATTTCAAAACCTGTGGATTTATCCTTTCAAACAATAGCCGCTCAAAAGAGTTTGCGAAAACGTTTTGGAAAACTTGATGTCGAGTGGGCACCGATTTTAAAACCTCTGTGTTTATGCTATAGCCTGTATGTGATAACAGTGAATGTATGTTTACCTGTTTGTCATGGTTGGAATGGTTAAAGTATTTGTCGTGTTGGGAATGCCGTGCATATACAAAGGAGACTCCGCCCGTTTGGGGAGTGAATTTGTATATGCGGCGGGTCTAGTACCGGAGGCGAGGTTCATTTAAATATATTAAAGGAAAAAAAAAAAGAAAAGAGAAATACGTTTTTCCGCTCTTTTAGAACCTCCGGGGCGTGACAAGCACGCACCAAACCACATCCTGTGTCAACTCAACCAAGGCAACCCGATGCATACCCACACTATTATCGAATAAGGAAAAGAGCCCTAACAAAGAAGGGTCCTCACTCGGTCACTCCCGAATCCTGTCCAACCGAGTGGACTATTCAGCCGCGGTCTACCTGTAATGGCACGGTATTTTGTAATATTTAACCCTCCTTCTATTTTAGTGTCCTTTTAGTACTCCGGGATTATTACTTCTGGGTCGTCGGTCGGTGTGTGTGGTGCTTGTATTTTTCTGCGAAAGAGCGCGAAAAATAATGACCGACGGCGCGATCGGATCGGAAATCCGATGTCGGGAACCCCCGGAACGAGATTTTTAGTGATTCGGCGGTTAGTCGTGCATCGAAATCCGTGCAAAATATCTTGCACCCGTTTGTGGATAATGGGGGTTATCCCGTATGGATAATTAATTAATTAAATTAACTAATTAATCATCCGGTGATGGAAAAAGAGATTTTTCTCTACGTATGATTTGGGAAATAACGAAAAATTAAGGAAAATAAATAATTAAGATAAATAGATAATATAAGTATTTTTCCTTCCCCCTCGTTAAGAAAAGAAAAGAGAGAATACGAAACCCTAGCCGTACGAGAGAAAAGAAAAGAAAACCCTAACCGGAGGAGAGAAGAAGGAAAGAAGGAGAAAGCGGGGGAAACCGATCGCCCCGATCGACTTGCCGGAGACCGGAAAACGAGACGCCATTTTCTACGGGGAGCGGATCCGGATCCCCAACGCCGCGAAGGGGCAAGATCGGTTCTTTGATCGAGGTTAGCGACCGCTAATTCATTTTGTTAAATTAATCGGGGATTTTTCCGTGTTCTTGTAAGGTTGTTGTAGTCGGTACCCGATCACGGATTTTTGTTGGCTTTTGATCAATATTTTATTCTCGTTCTTGGTCCGGTGTGATCGATGATTTTTATCGAATTTAATTGGTGGTTTTTAATCGGTTTCTTTTTATCGGACCTCCGATCGACGTTTTGGTTGTTCGTCGATCGTTGGTTTAGTTATTAGATTTACCGGGAATTTATTCGGAAATTTTTGGGGATGTTTCGTTGGAATATAGTGGGTTAACGGGAGGCCGCCGCCGTCGTTACCATGGTCGCGGGGTCTTCACCGGAGTCGCACGGGAGCGAAAACGGAGAAGAAATCGCGAAACGGGAGCGAAAACGGCGACGAAAACGGAGAAATTAGGGTTTACTGTTCAAGAATCGGCCGGCGGTCCACGGGCCAGGGCGTGCACCCGGTGCACGCCCTGCTGCGCGGAGGCCGCAAACCCGGCGCACAAATTCGTGCGCCGGCCCGGCCCGCCTAGGCGAGGTGCACGCCCAGGCGTGCACCCGGTGCTGGCGCCGCGATCCGAAGCCGTGAGCCCGGTGCACGCTCGGGTCGTGCACCGGCCCGGCCCGAAACGCGCGGTGCACGCTTCCTGCGTGCACCCGGCGCATGCCACCGCCGCTTGTCGCCGTAAACCCGGTCCACGGTTGCCCCTGTGCACCAACCGACAGCCCGAAGTTCATTTGCTCCGTTTTTGCCCGTTTTTCCACCGTTTTGAGCGCCGTTTTCGCCGTTGGGATCGTTATTTCCGTGGCTTTCTTGGCATGGCCACTTGGGACCTTCTTGGTCATTATTTTATTATGTTGGGTGCCGATTCCACCGACACTCCGCGCCTCTACAAAATCGTCGGGGGCGCGCCTTCGGGTCCCTTTTTCTCATCGTTTTCGTCGTCGGGGCTTCTCGGCTGGACCGTTGACGCCCCGAGTTGGCTACTAGTTAAGAGATTGGGTTTTGTTTGATTTCCGTTAGCGATCTTTGGGTTCCGACGGAGTCCGCAACGATATAGTCGCGGTCCGGTTGTTGCTAGCCTTTGAGGCTACCGGTTTGATCTGAGTTTTCGGTTTTACTTGATGGCTTTGACTTGTTGAGTTTTTGATTGACGTTGCGGTCCCCTAGGCACAGTGGTTTCGGTTTTTGTGGGTTTATGGTTACGGTGGTTGGGACCGCCAATTTTACCGGATTAATGTAAGGTGTTGATTTGTGCTCTTGAATGTTTAGTAGGCCGCGAGGAGTCCTGATTTGCTTAGGAGGGTCGCGGGCACGGTCGGTTATCTTCAACCAGGTGGGTTCTTTGCATCAAGTGCTGTAAGTGCATTGAGTGCAACATATCACTAAATGATCTAATGTTAATCGGTTAATAAAGTAGATGAGTTGTGCTAATGTTTTAACCCTTCGCTTTATGTAATGATTAATTTACGCCGATCTCGGCATCCCTGTTTTGATAGCTGCACGTACACCGGCGGAATAGGCCCCCGCATTGGTGTACTTTTCCGGAGAAGTGTTCTGATTGACCCGTGTGCCCCACGTGTGTTGGTTGGGGACCACTTCACGATGGCCAAACGTGTCGCCCACGCATCGTGAAAGGGTTAGAGCTTCAAATGTCCCGTGGGGAGGCAGTCGACCTACCCTGACGTGACGGTGTGAAACTAAAATAAATAACATGATCAAATTAATTTCAGGGCGTCGGATAGCGAAGGTTCCGGTGCGGTGTATCTCTTTCTAAACTCTTGTTTATTGTTGTTTAAGCATCTACTTTATTTGTCACTGACTTTACCCACTCCGTGACAGGTCCTAATAGGTGTGGATATCGGGACGGTGGTGAGGTGGCGCAGACTTAGGTTTGGCCGTATGAGGCCCTTTGGGTTGAACTTTTAGTTTGGTTATCTCTCTCTCTTTCCTCTTTCGTTATTTTGTGTGGTTGTGGATCATGCTGGATATGTGGACATGTAATTAACTGTTTGGATTTGGTTATGTTTTATGTTAACTGTGCGGCTGTTTTACGATGTAAAAGGATTTCGAAAACGCTTTTCAAAAATAGGGTGTCGTGTGGACACCACTTTGAAAACCCTGGGGATTTATCCTTTCAAAACAATATAGCCGCCTAAATGTGAATGTTAGACGTTTTAACGACTTGGGTGTCGGGTGGGCACCGTTTGCGAACTCATAGGATTTTTCCTAATGCTGTCGAATGTTGATACATGTTGTACTTAGTCAATGTGACTGTGTGATCAATGCCGTGAATGTTATTGTTGTAAATATAGTCGAGACGCCGTGCACGTACAAAGGAGACTCTGTCCGTTTGCAGAGTGAATTTGTATGTGTGGCGGGTCTGTCGCGCACCGGTAGGCGAGGTCGTTCTCATCTGATTGTTTGATTTCAAAAAAAAAAAAATAATACACGTTTTCCGCTTATCTTGAGACCTCCGGGGCGTGACAGATTTTATGGTATAAGAGATAAAAACGGCTTTGACCACAACAGTCGGTGTCCAGTAACCGCAGTGTGTTACGGAATTTGAGTTGGCGTATTTCGTGAAAGTATTGAGTCTTGAAGATTGAAGATGAAAGAACTTTGGATCATATACCTCAATCTCAAGAAAGAAGAATTCAAAAGGATCAGGTATGTTTAACTAAAGATCTTTTGGTGATCCGAATACTTCTTGTAGTGTAGAAACACCTGGAAGAAAGTTTTATTGCATAATCATCAAAAACTGGACATGGGACATGTTCAGGATCCGGATCGTGCTCGGCAATCCGGATCCCGAAGGGTGTTTGTTCATACACTGTTTCAATCCGGATCGCAGCATTTCATGATCCGGATCCCGAACACTAGTTTTACTTTTTTACTTGCACGATCCGGATCAAGATTTGCAATCCGGATCCCGAACGTGATGTTTGGTGAAATTGTATGAACGATCCGGATCGGGGACTTCGATCCGGATCCCGAACTTGCATTTTTCTGGAAATCGTCTTTCTTGCTTCTGCAATCCGGATCGTCTAATTCCAATCCGGATCGCCGTCCGTAAAATCTCCAGAAAAGGCTGTTTTTGATCCTTATCTTCTTCCAATGGTTTCTAACCTATAAATAGGCCCTGTATTCATTTTCTAGGGCATCCACATTGATCGGCAAAATAGAAAAAGATAGCCGAAAAGAAAAAATCCACATATAGAGAAGAAAGGAAATCAATAGAATTATTCTATGTTTCTTCATCTATATTGATTGATTTGATTCTAGGTTTTCCATACTCACATTTTGAGTAGAATCAAATCAATGAATACTTAGATGGTATTTCCGATCTATTTCTAATCTAAGTATTCGGCGGATCATCACCACCCAAACAAACAACGATTTACCCCAAATCGGCGCGTGGACTCGCGTGGCCTTGTGGATTCAAGGTGCAACTACGTTCGTGGATTCGAAGCGTGCTACTGGGTGAAGACCGTGGATTCGGTCGGACGTCGTGGACTCGACGTTGGACGCTGTGGATTCAGCGTTGGGCGCGGATCGTGGATTCGAGAAGCGTCGTGGAGCGAGCGGGAAGATCTACTAGGAGCGTATGGTAAAAGGTTGAGTCGTCTGTGAGTACGTTATATCACCTTGTACGTGTGTTAATTCTAGTGGATTTCGCCGTGTTATCGGTCCCGTGGTTTTTTACTCCGGTTTGGAGTTTTTCCACGTAAAAATCTTGCGTGTTATTTTATTTTTCCGCATTGGGTTTTATTGCGCAATGATTTTTTGAGTGTTTATTGTTTACACCTATTCACCCCCCTCTAGGTGTTTTTTCCCCTATTTAGATCCAATTACTTATAACCCAACAAGTGGTATCAGAGCGGGAATAGGGTTGTAAACAATGGTTGAAGGTGGAAACATCAATCGACCCCCTTTCTTTGATGGAACAAATTATGCGTACTGGAAAGTACGGATGAAAGCCTTTTTAATTTCCATCGACGAAAGGGTGTGGCAATCAATTGAATTAGGATGGTCTAATCCAACTGAAATTATAGATGATGTTCGCACCTTAAAACCTAGGTCGAAATGGACCAAGGAAGAGATAGATTCTTCTTCTTACAATGGCAAAGGAATTAATGCTCTATTTAATGCTTTGTCACAAACAGAGTTCTCTCGCGTCTCGGCATGTGAGACTGCGAAAGAAATCTGGGATGTTCTTCAAGTTACGCATGAGGGAACTAACCTTGTGAAGATTCAGAAACTGCAAATGCTTACGAGCAAGTTTGACTCTATCTCTATGGCAGAGAATGAATCTTTCACTGACTATTACACACGATTGCAAGACATCGTAAACTCATGTGCTAACTTGGGAGAGAAGATTCCAGAATTTAAAGTTGTAAGAAAAATTCTTAGAACTCTTCCTGAACGATTTCGCCCGAAGGTCGCAGCCATTGAAACAATTAAACACCCGGACGAAATGCGTGTAGAAGAATTAGTTGGTGCTTTACAAACTTATGAAATGACATTTCCTACTAACTATTCTTCTGGAAAAGCATCCTCTTCTAAGTCTTCAGGTTACGCATTGAAATCAACTAAAGAAGAAGACGCGGATTCATCCTCCTCGGACGATGACGAGAACCTATCTATGGAGGACTTTGAGAAGCAGCTCGCTCTCTTGACAAGGAAGTTTCGCCGCAACTTTCGAAGGGGTAATCCAAGCAAAACTCCATCCTTCGGAAAGTCGAAGAAAGGCAAGGGTTCTTCAACTTACAAGTCAAGGAAGCAAGAGAACTTCTCAAAGGATAAGAAAAGTTCAGAGGGACAAGTTCAGTGCTTCAAATGTCGAGGCTACGGCCACATTTCAACGGAGTGTCCCAACAAGAATCCGGCAAAGAAGAAGGCGATGCAAGTCGTCACTTGGGATGACAACTCAACGTCAAATGAGTCATCGTCAAGTGATGAAGAAGACAACGCGACAGCATTCCACGCGTCCACATCTTCACCCTTCATGTGCTTAATGGCAAGTACATCCGACTCACTGTCCAACTCCACTGTTGAAAAGATTGCAACGGACGATGAATCAGATGATTCGGAAGGTGAAGATTTTGCTTTAGCCTACCATAAGCTTTTGAGGGATTCAAAGAAACTGGCTAAGCAAAACAAGGGGTTGAAAGGGAGATTGCAGGATCTCGAAGAAGAAGTAAAAAGGGTAACCTCTCTCTCAACCGATCTTGAAGTGGAAAGGGATAATCTGATTAAAACAAATGTTTCCCTTCAAGAGTCCAATGAGCAACTCGAGAAGAATTATATAGATATGGTGAACAAAGCGAATTACTTCTTGAAGCTCAACGGCGAGGCTCGACAGGAAAAATTGGAAATGACGAAGACCATACGCCAACTAAAGGATGACTTACAGAGATTTTCTTCTGGAAGGAGTAAGTTGGACAGGCTTCTTGGTCTTGGTCAAACAAATAAGTTCGGCCTCGGATACACTCAAACTGGAGACATTCCAAGTTCGAGTGGGACAGTTTTTGTGCCTCAGTCGGTATCTCCTCCTCCGACACCGGAATTCACGACAAGCAACGACAACAAGCCTACCTCATCCTCCTCGGGATCGTCAAGACCTAAGGTATGTTTTCGTTGTGGCATTTCAGGGCACATAAGGAGAAATTGCAAGACGGGAGCCAAACGCACACCTCAAGCACCTCTTGCAATGACTACCAAAAGGCGATTCCTCAGAAATCAACTGCAAATCATTCAAAGGAAAAGAGCCTTGGTAGTACACCGCTCAAGACGACATCATCAAGGAGCAGCAATTCTTCAACAAGACGCTTTCACCTAGGAGATCAACTTCACGACCATTACCGACGCATTCCAAAAAGGTTTGGGTGCGCAAAGGTGAAATTTTCCCTTGTCTTGTTACTAATGTTTCCTTGCATGCATATGATAGTTCGTCTTGGTATCTGGATAGCGGGTGTTCCCGTCACATGACCGGTGACAAAAACTGTTTTCAAACTTTGAGAAAATCTCCGGAGGACTTGTTGTTTTCGGAGATGGTCGGTCTTCCAAAATTGTTGGAAAGGGAACGGTAGCTATTCCAGATGGCCCGGTTCTAAAAATGTGTTATTTGTTCATGGCCTTAAGACTAACCTCATAAGCATAAGTCAACTTTGTGATAATGGTTATTCAGTTAATTTTTCATCTGATGAATGTACTGTAACTGACAAGAACCATGCTTTCTTTTTAAAAGGGGTTAGATCAGAAAACAATTGTTATGTAGTTCCTACTAAATTTCTGAAAAATGTAACCTAGCATCTTTGAAAAATGAAACACTTTGGCATGAAAGGCTAGGTCACATAAACTTTAAGGAACTTGCTAGAATTTCAAACAAAGATGTGGTCAAGGGGGTTCCTAAACTTTCTTTTGAACAAAACATTGTGTGTGGCGGTTGCCAAAAGGGAAAACAGTCTAGGACTGCACACAAGAACTTGAACCACATAGGTACAAAACGGCCTTTGGAACTTTTGCATATGGATTTAATGGGGCCAACTCGTCAACCATCCTTGGGAGGTAAATGGTATATTTTCTTATTGGTTGATGATTTTTCTAGATATACTTGGGTAGCATTTTTAAAAGAAAAAGCTGATACTTTTGATTCTTTTCACGAAATCTGCGGTCGTATTATGACTGAAAAGAATGAAAAGATTACTCGAGTTAGAAGTGATAGAGGTGGGGAATTCATAAATTCCAAATTCATTGATTTTTGCACTTCTAACGGCATTAAACATGAATTCTCCGCACCTTATACACCTCAACAAAATGGTGTAGTCGAGCGCAAAAACAGGGTGGTACAGGAAATGGCACGTGTTATGCTTCATAGCCGGAACCTACCTTTATATTTTTGGGCTGAAGCGGTGAACACTGCTGTTTATGTTATTAATCGAGTGTATTTGCGCCCGGGGACTTTGAATACACCATATGAACTATGGTTTTGTAGAAAACCTAACATCAAATATTTTCGTATCTTTGGGAGTCGGTGTTTTATTTTACGTGATCGCGAGAATCTTGGAAAATTTGACTCTCGAAGTGACGAAGGGATTTTCTTAGGTTATTCTACAAACAGTAGAGCATATCGAGTTTTTAACTTAGAATCTAAGACGATCGTAGAATCGATAAATGTTAAGGTAGATGAAGCTTTTCACTTTGAATCTGAAAAATCTACCCTCGATATCTCTCTTGATGATGATACACCTGCTAATGCATCTTCTTCTAACAATTCTTTCGATAATAATGATGCATCTAACGGTTCTTCAAGTTTATCTGATGTGCAGGAATCATCTCGTGTACCTCCGACTACTCCTCTACCTCAAACGTTACGCATCTCCAAGGATCACCCTGAATCGAACATCATTGGAGATCCACAAGAAGGAGTTAGAACACGGAGACAATTGGTTTGCGGATTTGCATGCTATGTATCTCAAATCGAACCAAAGAATGTTGATGAAGCTCTTCAAGATGACTACTGGATTAAAGCAATGCAGGAAGAGCTCCATCAATTCGAGCGAAACAAAGTCTGGGAATTAACGAAGCCTCCGAAGCAACACAATGTGATAGGTACCAAATGGATCTTCAAGAACAAGAAAAATGAAGATGGTACTATCATCAGGAACAAAGCAAGGTTAGTTGCTCAAGGCTACTCTCAAGTAGAAGGTATAGACTTTGATGAAACTTTCGCCCCTGTAGCTAGACTCGAGTCCATTCGTATCTTATTTGCGATAGCTTGTCATTTTAAAATCAAATTATTTCAAATGGACGTTAAGAGCGCATTTTTAAATGGTTTTTAAATGAGGAAGTTTATGTGGCTCAACCGAAAGGTTTTGTGGATCATAAACTACCTAACCATGTTTTTCGTCTGAAAAAGGCTCTTTACGGTCTGAAACAAGCACCGCGAGCATGGTACGAAAGGTTGACAAAGCACCTTTTGGAAAAGGGCTACACTCGAGGGGGAGCTGACAGGACTCTCTTTGTGAAGCATTATCAAAACAATTTCATTGTTGCACAAATCTATGTCGATGACATTGTATTTGGTGCAACAAGAGATAATGATGCTTCTAAATTCGCGGAGACCATGGAAAGCGAATTTGAGATGTCCATGATGGGCGAATTGACTTATTTTCTTGGATTACAAGTTAAACAAAACGATGAAGGTATTCACTTGTGTCAATCCAAGTATGCAATGGAGTTGGTCAAAAAGTTTGATCTAGAAAATTCTAAGGATTTTCCGACTCCAATGGGAACTAGCCATAAGGGACTTGGAAGTGAATCACATAGTGAGAATGTAGACGAGAAACTGTATCGCAGTATGATTGGAAGTCTACTATATCTCACGGCTAGTCGCCCGGATATATCCTTCAGTGTTGGGATTTGCGCGAGATATCAATCAGCACCGAAGGAGGTTCACCTGAAAGCGGTGAAACGGATCATCCGGTATATCAAAGGTACAATCAATTTCGGAATTTGGTATCCTATGGGAACAAGTTTGGATATTGTTGGATACTCAGATGCCGATTGGGCTGGATCAGTGGATGATCGGAAAAGCACGAGTGGTGCATGCTTCTATCTTGGCCACTGCCTTGTTGCATGGCACAGTAAAAAGCAGAATTGCATAGCACTCTCGACTGCCGAAGCGGAGTACATTTCTGCAGGAAGTTGTTCAACCCAATTGATTTGGATGAAAAGCGTGTTGAGCGATTTCCGGATTTCAGCAACTTCGGTAACCATTTTATGTGACAACACTAGTGCTATTAACATTTCAAAAAACCCTGTGTTGCACTCTAGAACAAAACATATTGAACTTAGATATCATTTTCTTAGAGAGCTAGTTGAATCAAACATTCTTCAACTGTCATATATTTCAACTGAGGATCAATTAGCTGATATCTTAACAAAACCTTTGGATCAAAAACGTTTTATTCACTTGCGTAAAGCAATTGGCATGCTTTCCTTGAAATAATCTCTTTTTGAAACCTTTGCTTAGGTTAGGTTTTTTTTTGTTTTTTTTTGTTTTGTTCTTTATCTATGTTTTGTACATAGGACATTAATTGAGCATAAATCATAATTGACTTTAATTGCATCCTTTATGCATTTAGAAATTTATTATGCTTTTGATATCATAATATTTCAATGTTGCAATGATCATTTACGTTAATTAAACCATCTTTTAAGTGATCAAAGTCAATTTCTCTCTCAATGATCTCTTGGTATAGTCATTATCATATTTGATTGCTTAGTCGAGTATGAATGCGAGATCAATTTTTGGTTGAATACCTTATATATTAAATAATTGATAGCCAATTGAGGGGGAGTCAATGAAATGTAAAATGCTCAAAAGATGTGGAAAGAGTTACATCCCAATGAGGAGTGTGAAAACTACCACCACATGGAGAAAAAGAAAGAAGAAAAAGATACTCCATGAATGCAAAGCAAATTTTTGTTTTAAAATGTTGATGAAATGCATATTGAAATACTTGACTCAGTCATATTTCATGGTTGGTATAAGGTGGGATTTTTGATAAAAGATGCTCGAAGAGCCACTCCTTCAACAGATTGTCTAGATATATTATCTAACTTATCTGGGATTTCAAACATCTATTGATCTTGGTATTTCATTTTCTTTACCAAAATTGATGATTTGATAAAGGCATTACGCATAAGATCAAGATAGATGTAATTGAAGTTGTTCAACTTTAAGAGTTTTAATTTTCGTAAATTTTCGTTTCATTTTTGAGTATTTTTGATAGATTTTGTATAATCTATTTCTTGTTGTATGAAACGATGATTTTTGTTTAAAGTTGACATGGTAAAGTGCTTACATACTTTTTCTGGATTTTATGGAATTTTTCTAAAGATTTCTGGAGAAAAAGTTGAAGCCGATCCGGATCGGAGTAAGTGATCCGGATCCCGAACGCAGGATTCTTCCTGCGGGTAGCCGATCCGGATCACATTCTCGATCCGATCCGGATCACGGCTAGGGTTTTTATAAGAACAAAGAGGATTTGATTTCTTTTACCCTAATCTTTTGTTCTCAAGTCTCTAGAGCTTCTCTCTCTAGATTTCTTGCATCTTGGAGCTTCCAAACTCAAAGTTCTTCGAATTCAAGTAAGTTTTATTGATCAAAATCTCGGTTTTTCACAGTTTTTATATTTTTTCATCAAACGTGAGTAGAAATCATGGATCTTTTTCGTTTGTGAATGGTTTTTGATCAAATTTCTTTTGAAATAAGGACTCTGGGTCGATTAGTTTTGCTTTTATGCTGGGTTTTTACCTGATTAACGAGTTTTTAGGCTTCGATTTCTAAGAATTTGGTTTTAGGGCATAAAAGAGAAATTTTTGTAAATCATGTGATTGATCTATTTTTAAATTTCTTTTTGCAAAACGAATTTGATTCCTAGCTTCTCTACGTGATTATGATCGTTTGGGTACAATTTTTTCAAATTTTTCAAAATTGACGATTTTTCATGTGTTCTTGAGGTGCTCTTCACAGGACTTCAACTTCTTAGCGCACTGTGTTCAATGGGATTCTCGTGGTTCCTTCTTTTGTTGATCACTATGATGCACACGAGTACATCTGTTAAAAAGGAACAGGATGATTCCACTCAAGAAAAGACTAAAGAAGCTGGGGAGGACAGCTCAGACTATGATGAGGAGGAATGGGATGAATTTTTCAAAGATGTTCAACGAAAAATTGATGAGGAGAACAGGAAATTTGTCAAAGGAAAAAGGCTTATGAAGTCTGCCTCAACAACTAAGCAATATACAAGACGGAAGAATGTCCAAAGAAGTGAAAGTCAGCGTAGTGGGCCCCTTACCAGAGCACGCTCACTTTCTGGGGTTCTACAAACTGAATCTCCATGGGTTCAGGGACTGGATGCACCATCTGCTTCTACACAACATCCATCACGCTCGAAGACACGCACTACGGACACAGATATATTGGAATCAGTTCGCCAGGAACAACAAAGAATCTCTGCTGAACAAGAAAGAATCTCGAAAGAACTTCAGCAAATTTCTTCTCAGCACAAGAAGATCGAGAAAAAGTATTCCAATTTTTCAAAAATGCTTAAAGGAATTTTGAACAAGCTGAGCTGTACCAGTTCAGACTCCTCAGACTGAACAGCACCTTCTGACTTTACTCTCTTGCAGGCTTTCGATTTTTAGGACTTAGTTTTTGTTCTAATTTTTAGTTTAGTTCTCAGATTTTTCATGTTAATGGAACTTCTTAACTCTCCTTACATTTTGTAGTTTTAACTACATTTTTGGCTTGTTTGTGACAAAAAGGGGGAGAGAGTTAGAGAGAACTTTGAACAATGATTGAACAATGAATGATGTAAACATTGTGAATATCAATATCAAGGTAAGTATGACTTCAACTCAACTTTGGTTTTTCTTTCATTGATTGGTTGCATGTCCCTACTAACTATTTGACTAACTATTTGGGCATGTAATATGACTAACAAGTTGATGTTGGACTAACAGTTTGTGACATTTGGTTTTTTGAATGCCTAGAAGATATGTTGGTTTTTAACTATGATTCTCTTACATATCTGAATTCTTCAAATGTCATGATGAGAATAAACTCTAACTCTGTACTTGGTTTTGTATGTTTTAATTCTTGAAGGATCTAACACTTTTGTTTGTCAAGAATGCTTTATGTGTGCAGAGAGTACAGATGTCTAAGTCTAGAGTCTGTTTTAGGAGTTTATGTCACGCCCCGGGGGTTTAAATGCGCGGAAGAAGAGCCACCGATGCTCCCAAATCTGTATATAATTTTTTTTTTTGGACATCATTACTCCCCGACGCGTGCCCAGACCCGCCGCATATACAAATTCACTCTACGCGCGGGCAGAGTCTCCTTTGTATATGCACGGCGTCCTGATTACATCATACGTTCATCTCAAGCATTAACCACACTAATCGAGGTACAAACTCATACAACTTGCATTCCAAACAATCCAACAACTTTTATACAAGGAAAAGGGCCGACTGATTTGAAAGGATAAATAATCGCAAGGTTTTGGAAGCGGCGCCCACACGACGCCATTATTTTTGAAAACTATTTCGAAACCACATAAATCCCACAAGGTTTTTAAATTCGGTGCCCACACGACACCCACAGTTTTTAAAACGGTTTTCGCAAACGGTTTTCTTTTCATGGTTTTAAACGGCCAAGCAAGGAAAGGAGTGACAGTATATTCGCATGAGTGAAAAAGAATACATCCACTTCGACCCCACGGGGGTGTCGCAATCCACAACTAACCAACCGAAACAATAAAGAGAGAAGGGAAAAGGAGTCACTGTGTCGGAAGCCTCTAACTGTCAGTACAGCGTCCTCACGACCTCACCGGTGCCCTAGCACTCGCCCCTGGACGAACCTGTCACGAAGTGGGAAGTCAGTGACTAGAAATAGTATAATAAGCAAAAAGGCTAAAACATAGCAAACCACTGCAACCGGAGCAACCGTCTCTCTCAAACACCGCCTACAATAGCCATACCCTGTATCATAGCAAAAACCGGGCACCCTCCCCGACCACCGCACCGGGCCCCTACCCCGGTGCCCCCTGCCGAGCACCTGCCTCGGCCGCCGAGCACCTACCTCGACATCACCGCTCACACCCCCCACCTATGAGGGCCCCCATTCCTAACGCCACCATTGCGTGGGGTACACGGGTCAACGTACCACTTTTCCGGAAAAGCACACCCTGGCGGAGGCCAATCCGCCGGTGTGCGTGTAGCAAAACACGAGCCTCAGGTCGATAATAAGCAGAATGATAATAAGACAGGGTTAGTACGAAATACAAGAGAAAAGATCTACTATTCACCTTGCCCCGAACATACTATTTCTATTGATAAAATCCTATCCCCACCGTTCCCGGGAATGTACCCACCTTGTGTATGTCGTCCGGAGCTCGGCTCGTCCGTGTCCGCACGCCTACAACGTCCCGCACTCCTGAAGGAACAAGTGTATGTCAAAGCTAAGAGATCTGAAACCCACCCTGACTCCAGACTGAAACCAAACGACGGATGCAACCCCGGACTCAGTGTGGCGGAGTTCCCCGCACGGCACCGACCCGTGCGGCGCACACCCCGCCTGCGCACGGCCCCGCGCGGCACCGCCCCGCGCGGGCGCCCCACCTGCGGGCGGCCCCGCGCGGCCAAGTGCCGCGCGGCGCGTTGTCCGCGCGCGCGGGGCGACCCGGCGCGGCACCAGCCCGCGCGGGCGCCCCACCCGCGGGCGGCCCCGCGCGGCCAAGTGCCGCGCGGCGCGCTGCCCGCGCGTGCGGGGCGACCCCGCGCGGCACCGGTCCGCGCGGGCGGCCCCGCGCGGCTATGTGCCGCGCGGGCGCGCTGCCCGCGCGTGCGGTGCGCGCGGCACCGATCCGCGCGGGCGCCCCTCCCGCGGGCGGCACCGCGCGGCAAAGTGCCGCGCGGCGCGCTGGCCGTGCGTGAGGGGCGACCCCGCGCGGCACCGATCCGCGCGGGCGCCGCACCCGCGGGCGGCCCCGCGCGGCCAAGTGCCGCGCGGCGCGCTGCCCGCGCGTGCGGGGCGACCCCGCGCGGCACCGGTCCGCGCGGGCGCCCCTCCTGCGGGCGGCCCCGCGCGGCCATGTGCCGCGCGGGCGCGCTGCCCGCGCGTGCGGGGCGACCCCGCGCGGCACCAGCCCGCGCGGGCGCCCCACCCGCGGGCGGCCCCGCGCGGCCAAGTGCCGCGCGGCGCGCTGCCCGCGCGTGCGGGGCGACCCCGCGCGGCACCAGCCCGCGCGGGCGCCCCACCGCGGGCGCCCCGCGCGGCACCAGCCCGCGCGGGCGCCCCACCCGCGGGCGGCCCCGCGCGGCCAAGTGCCGCGCGGCGCGCTGCCCGCGCGTGCGGGGCGACCCCGCGCGGCACCGGTCCCCGCGGGCGCCCCGCCTGCGGGCGGCCCCGCGCGGCCATGTGCCGCGCGGGCGCGCTGCCCGCGCGTGCGGGGCGACCCCGCGCGGTATCACGCCGCGCGGGCGCCCCGCCTGCGGGCGGCCCCGCGCGGCCATGAGCCGCGCGGGCGCGCTGCCCGCGGCGCGGGTGGCCCCGCGCGGCATTGCGCCGTGCGGGCGCGCCGCTCGCGGCCGCGGCGTCTCGTCGCCGTCGGCGCCCGCCTCCGATTTGGTGGCGGCGGCGCGGAGGTCTACAAAACGAAAACTACAACCCTAGAAAAGCAAGAACACCACAAGGCTCACCTTGATTTGCGAAGGAAGAAGGAGGAAGAAGGATCGTCCGCTTTTGCCGGCCAGTCCACCCACGTCCGAGTCCTCGGTTATCCCCCGATCTCTCCTTACTTGACCGTCCCAAATCACTACCGTTCCCCCCCCCTTTTTTTTTTTTCGTCACCACCTTGCCGTCGGCTACGAGAGGGAGAGCAAGAGAAAGGAGGAGAAATAATAAAACCCTAGGTCCCTTCCTATCTCTCATATATATATAAATATATATACCTCAAAAGCCGTGCGGATCGCCAGCACGTATCCCGGAGCACTTACGGAGGGTCCAGACTTCAAAAATTTATTCTGGATGAACCGGGAGTCGGAAATCGTATCCGATCGCGCCTGCGCGCTCCGCTCCGCGAGCTCTACCGCCTAAAATTATCCGCGGGCCCCGACGGCCTGTTCGTAAAAACACCAAAAATAAGGCCCTCGGTCGGACATTACAAGAAGAGGGGTTAGGGATGAGTCAAAGAAAGGCCGGGTCTTACACCACTCACCGCTAAAAACAAGTTTCGTCCTCGAAACTTAACCCTCACCTGCGGCGAAGAGGTCCGGGTTGCACTCCCTCATCTTTGACTCTGGTTCCCAAGTTGCCTCACGTTCTCCTTGATTGCTCCAAAGCACCTTCACGTAGGGAAATGTCCGACTTCGTAGCTTTTTGTCCTCTCGTGCTAGGATCCGCACCGGCACTTCCTCGAAGTTTAGGTCTTTCTTAAGCTCAATTGCAGGGACGTCGAGCACTCGCGATGGGTCGGGGAGATACTTCCGAAGCATGGGCACGTGGAACACATCGTGAACTCGATCAAGGTTCGGCTGTAGGGCGAGGCGGTAGGCCACCGGGCCGATGTGCTCCAGAATCTCGAACGGCCCCACATACCGTGGGCTCAACTTGCCCCTTAACCCGAACCGCTTCACCCCTTTTTGACGGCGAAACCCGCGACAACACATGCTCCCCCACCTGGAATTCCACATCGCGACGCCTCCGATCTGCGTAGCTCTTTTGCCGGCTCTGGGCGGTCGCCAACCGCCGTCTGATGAGGCGTACTTTTTCCTCAGTTTCCGCCACCAAGTCTGGTCCCAAAAACCTTCGCTCCCCCAGATCGTCCCAACCAATCGGGGATCTACAGCGTCTGCCGTACAATGCTTCGTACGGCGCCATCCGGATGCTCGCCTGGTAGCTGTTGTTATAAGCAAACTCTACAAGGGGTAGGTGGCGCGACCATCCGTCTCCCAAATCTAGTACGCAAGCCCGGAGCATATCCTCGAGAATCTGAATCACCCGCTCGGATTGTCCATCCGTTTGGGGGTGAAAGGCTGAGCTGAAGTGCAACTTGGTTCCTAGGGCTCGCTGTAGACTTTGCCAAAGGTTTGACACAAGCCGAGTGTCTCTAGTCCACGTCGTATGGATGGGTGGGGAAAGAGCCGACTTCGTCAATCGATCCACTGTAACTCAAACCACATCGTGTGCTTGATGTGATGCGGAAAACCCGTGACGAATTCCTTGGTGATTCGCTCCCATTCCCGTTCTGGTACAGGTAGAGATTGTAGTTTTTCCCCCGCCGGGCGCTGATGTTCGAACTTTACTGGTTAATCGTCCAAACAACGGGAAGTGAACTGTGTTGCATCCCCCTTCGATTTAGTCCACCGAAGATTCTGCTTGGGGTCCTTGTACATTTTCGTGTCACCTGGATGCGTCGCATAGGGAGCGCAGTGTGCCTCGGACAATACCTCTTCCTTCAACTCTGGCAGCTCGGGAACGCAATTCCGCCCTCGAAAATGTGTCGTGCCGTTCGCACTCGCCGAAAAGTCGCTCACGTGGTCCGGGGGATTTGTCTCGAACAAGCTGTTTCTGTGCGCCTGTCCTCTGACCTTTCAGGATTTCTCTAATAGGGTTGGCTTGATCATCAAGGACAAGGGTCGCGCGACCGTGCCGGCCCTGCTGAGTAATCGCGCTTATCGATTCCTCCTCAATTTGACCCTTCCCGCTCAAGACATCCGCTCCTACACTTGCTTTTGCTGGGGTGATGCTGAATGGATAAGTCGAGTCCTTCAGCAACTGCAACCAACGCCTCTGTCGCAAGGCAACTCTTCCTATGTGAACCACTTAAGGCTCTGGCGATCCGAAAACACATCACGAAGAACTCCAAAAGGTGGTGACTCCAACGCTTTGAAACGAAGACGACTGCTGCTAGTTTCGAATCGTGTGTCAGGCAGTTCCGCTCACATTCCCTGCGATCCTCGCTGCTGACACCATGTGCCCCAAAGAGCCCACTTAGAGAAGTCAGAACTCACATTTCTTAAACTTAGCAAACAGCTTCTGGTCCCTGAGGTTCCCGAGAGTAACCCGCAAGTGCTCCTCTCAGTTGATTGAAGAGGTCATCGATCCTGGGCTTGTCCTTCACTGTAACCTTGTTCATCTCCATGTAGTCGATGTGCAGGCGTAGGCTTCCGTCCTCCTTTCGCACGAAGAGGACGGGTGCGCCCCCAAGGCGACACCCTCGGCTTGATGAACTCCTTGTCTAGAATGTCTCTTAGTTGTGCCTGGTAGAAGCTCGAAAGAGAGGGTGACCTCTCGCAATGCGTCGAGGCACCCGAGTCATACCTCCCAACCCGCACCGAAGAGCCCCTATAAGCCCCACACAACCAACCTGACAACAAGGGAAAGATCACACTAACACCCTCACGAGGCTCCGAGAGGTGCCAGCTAAGCAGACTGGGTTACTAACTACCAGAAACTCTCCCCCGAGAGCAACGAACTCATCCGTCACCAACACGGGCCACCTCCACCCGTCACCAACACGAGTCACAAGCTCGGAGCATATCCACCGTCCCGGATTACCCGCCCCGACGGTCCGTCCGACCGGGGCGACGGTCAGAACTAAGGTTAGGCTTCAGCTCTAAGGCCTACCACAAGGTCTACCCCACCCAAAGGGCTGCGTACAAGGCATCCTAGCCGAAAGTGATCAGTGCCAAAGCCCCAAGCAGTCGACAGATCCCTATGACCCACACCTGCCTCACAAGATCAACGACCCAAAAACACTCGTAACTAAGCCTCATGGTCATGCCTCGGCCACGGGAAGCTGGCGACAAAACTCACAAGGTCAGGTCCTACCCCCGTCCTGGCATCGACGGGGTGCGACACTCTGATTAACCACTAACGCTCGGTCCCAATCCGTTGCCCCTCCAAGCACCGGCATCGAATCGAGCGGCAAAACTCCAAATCAAACAGCGATACCGCCACTAGGAAACTTCTAAGCTCGAAGCCTACTGAAACAGCGGCCTCCAAGTACAATCGACTATCCATCCGAAACCTATCCGGTCGAAAAGAAAACATGCAACGAAACCAGTGAGAAAGACCTGTCTAAAGAGGTTGCCTAGGTTTCCCAAGCGCACACGAGGGAACACGCGCTCACCCACCCGTAGGACAACCTAACCGACCCTCTTGTGCAGAACACAGGAACTCGACCCAGAGCTACAGACCGCCCATCCATCCCATTCGGTTTGCCGGATAAGGGCTTCCCCCCCGCAGCATCGGCGGTCATTCTGGGGATAGGTGTCACCACGGTCTCTCCCAAGGGGGCTCCAACGGTGGCTCCCGGCGTAAGTCCCGAAGTTGCTGGTGCTAGTGCTACTGAAGGCGTCGTCGGACGAACCGACGGTATCTCGGTCACCGTTGTCGGAGAAGGGGCAACCGTAGTCTCGCTGACCGCCACCGGCGGTCCCGTCACTGGTGCGGTTGGTCCGGGCAAAGGAGCCTGGGCGACCCCCATTGGTGTTGTCGACCGTTGCGCCCACTGCCGCATGTTCCATAAGGGTTGCTAGCTGCCCGGCCACCTCTTGTAGTTGTTGTCGGAGCAACTGATACTTCGCCGCTATTGGCACCGTACTTTCTGCCCCTGCGTTCTCCGCTAATAACCCATTTCGGGCCATTATTCGCTATATACAAAGAAGCCAAGTCAACCCTAGACCTAACTGGTCTAGCACCACGACCTACAGACGCACCGAAAATAAATCCCCCTTTTCCCTCGTACACTCACGATCTACTGGTCTACCCCAAGTTCGCTTTATTAATCAGTAGTTAGTGTATTGCGCCCCGTGGATGTTAGACCCCGACTATTGTGGTTAAAGTTCAGGCTCTGATACCATCTTAATCTGTCACGCCCCGGGGGTTTAAATGCGCGGAAGAAGAGCCACCGATGCTCCCAAATCTGTATATAATTTTTTTTTTGAACATCATTACTCCCCGACGCGTGCCCAGACCCGCCGCATATACAAATTCACTCTACGCGCGGGCAGAGTCTCCTTTGTATATGCACGGCGTCCTGATTACATCATACGTTCATCTCAAGCATTAACCACACTAATCGAGGTACAAACTCATACAACTTGCATTCCAAACAATCCAACAACTTTTATACAAGGAAAAGGGCCGACTGATTTGAAAGGATAAATAATCGCAAGGTTTTGGAAGCGGCGCCCACACGACGCCATTATTTTTGAAAACTATTTCGAAACCACATAAATCCCACAAGGTTTTTAAATTCGGTGCCCACACGACACCCACAGTTTTTAAAACGGTTTTCGCAAACGGTTTTCTTTTCATGGTTTTAAACGGCCAAGCAAGGAAAGGAGTGACAGTATATTCGCATGAGTGAAAAAGAATACATCCACTTCGACCCCACGGGGGTGTCGCAATCCACAACTAACCAACCGAAACAATAAAGAGAGAAGGGAAAAGGAGTCACTGTGTCTGAAGCCTCTAACTGTCAGTACAGCGTCCTCACGACCTCACCGGTGCCCTAGCACTCGCCCCTGGACGAACCTGTCACGAAGTGGGAAGTCAGTGACTAGAAATAGTATAATAAGCAAAAAGGCTAAAACATAGCAAACCACTGCAACCGGAGCAACCGTCTCTCTCAAACACCGCCTACAATAGTCATACCCTGTATCATAGCAAAAACCGGGCACCCTCCCCGACCACCGCACCGGGCCCCTACCCCGGTGCCCCCTGCCGAGCACCTGCCTCGGCCGCCGAGCACCTACCTCGACATCACCGCTCACACCCCCCACCTATGAGGGCCCCCATTCCTAACGCCACCATTGCGTGGGGTACACGGGTCAACGTACCACTTTTCCGGAAAAGCACACCCTGGCGGAGGCCAATCCGCCGGTGTGCGTGTAGCAAAACACGAGCCTCAGGTCGATAATAAGCAGAATGATAATAAGACAGGGTTAGTACGAAATACGAGAGAAAAGATCTACTATTCACCTTGCCCCGAACATACTATTTCTATTGATAAAATCCTATCCCCACCGTTCCCGGGAATGTACCCACCTTGTGTATGTCGTCCGGAGCTCGGCTCGTCCGTGTCCGCGCGCCTACAACGTCCCGCACTCCTGAAGGAACAAGTGTATGTCAAAGCTAAGAGATCTGAAACCCACCCTGACTCCAGACTGAAACCAAACGACGGACGCAACCCCGGACTCAGTGTGGCGGAGTTCCCCGCACGGCACCGACCCGTGCGGCGCACACCCCGCCTGCGCACGGCCCCGCGCGGCACCCGCCCGCGCGGGCGCCCCACCTGCGGGCGGCCCCGCGCGGCCAAGTGCCGCGCGGCGCGTTGTCCGCGCGCGCGGGCGACCCGGCGCGGCACCAGCCCGCGCGGGCGCCCCACCCGCGGGCGGCCCCGCGCGGCCAAGTGCCGCGCGGCGCGCTGCCCGCGCGTGCGGGGCGACCCCGCGCGGCACCGGTCCGCGCGGGCGGCCCCGCGCGGCTATGTGCCGCGCGGGCGCGCTGCCCGCGCGTGCGGTGCGCGCGGCACCGATCCGCGCGGGCGCCCCTCCCGCGGGCGGCCCCGCGCGGCAAAGTGCCGCGCGGCGCGCTGCCCGTGCGTGAGGGGCGACCCCGCGCGGCACCGATCCGCGCGGGCGCCGCACCCGCGGGCGGCCCCGCGCGGCCAAGTGCCGCGCGGCGCGCTGCCCGCGCGTGCGGGGCGACCCCGCGCGGCAGCGGTCCGCGCGGGCGCCCCTCCTGCGGGCGGCCCCGCGCGGCCATGTGCCGCGCGGGCGCGCTGCCCGCGCGTGCGGGGCGACCCCGCGCGGCACCAGCCCGCGCGGGCGCCCCACCCGCGGGCGGCCCCGCGCAGCCAAGTGCCGCGCGGCGCGCTGCCCGCGCGTGCGGGGCGACCCCGCGCGGCACCAGCCCGCGCGGGCGCCCCACCCGCGGGCGGCCCCGCGCGGGCGCCCCACCCGCGGCGGCCCGCGCGGCACCAGCCCGCGCGGGCGCCCCACCCGCGGGCGGCCCCGCGCGGCCAAGTGCCGCGCGGCGCGCTGCCCGCGCGTGCGAGGCGACCCCGCGCGGCACCGGTCCCCGCGGGCGCCCCGCCTGCGGGCGGCCCCGCGCGGCCATGTGCCGCGCGGGCGCGCTGCCCGCGCGTGCGGGGCGACCCCGCGCGGTATCACGCCGCGCGGGCGCCCCGCCTGCGGGCGGCCCCGCGCGGCCATGAGCCGCGCGGGCGCGCTGCCCGCGGCGCGGGTGGCCCCGCGCGGCATTGCGCCGTGCGGGCGCGCCGCTCGCGGCCGCGGCGTCTCGTCGCCGTCGGCGCCCGCCTCCGATTTGGTGGCGGCGGCGCGGAGGTCTACAAAACGAAAACTACAACCCTAGAAAAGCAAGAACACCACAAGGCTCACCTTGATTTGCGAAGGAAGAAGGAGGAAGAAGGATCGTCCGCTTTTGCCGGCCAGTCCACCCACGTCCGAGTCCTCGGTTATCCCCCGATCTCTCCTTACTTGACCGTCCCAAATCACTACCGTCCCCCCCCCCTTTTTTTTTTTTCGTCACCACCTTGCCGTCGGCTACGAGAGGGAGAGCAAGAGAAAGGAGGAGAAATAATAAAACCCTAGGTCCCTTCCTATCTCTCATATATATATAAATATATATACCTCAAAAGCCGTGCGGATCGCCAGCACGTATCCCGGAGCACTTACGGAGGGTCCAGACTTCAAAAATTTATTCTGGATGAACCGGGAGTCGGAAATCGTATCCGATCGCGCCTGCGCGCTCCGCTCCGCGAGCTCTACCGCCTAAAATTATCCGCGGGCCCCGACGGCCTGTTCGTAAAAACACCAAAAAATAAGGCCCTCGGTCGGACATTTCAAGAAGAGGGGTTAGGGATGAGTCAAAGAAAGGCCGGGTCTTACAGTTTATCTCATGTATTTTAATTTTCTGGATCTCCATTGTAAATTTTTGTTGTATGGTGATAGCAACAAAAATATCTTTTTGAATTTTCTTTTGTGGATTTGTGTTTTGTCACGAAACCGCCAAAGGGGAAGATTGTTACGGAATTTGAGTTGGCGTATTTCGTGAAAGTATTGAGTCTTGAAGATTGAAGATGAAAGAACTTTGGATCATATACCTCAATCTCAAGAAAGAAGAATTCAAAAGGATCAGGTATGTTTAACTAAAGATCTTTTGGTGATCCGAATACTTCTTGTAGTGTAGAAACACCTGGAAGAAAGTTTTATTGCATAATCATCAAAAACTGGACATGGGACATGTTCAGGATCCGGATCGTGCTCGGCAATCCGGATCCCGAAGGGTGTTTGTTCATACACTGTTTCAATCCGGATCGCAGCATTTCATGATCCGGATCCCGAACACTAGTTTTACCTTTTTACTTGCACGATCCGGATCAAGATTTGCAATCCGGATCCCGAACGTGATGTTTGGTGAAACTGTATGAACGATCCGGATCGGGGACTTCGATCCGGATCCCGAACTTGCATTTTTCTGGAAATCGTCTTTCTTGCTTCTGCAATCCGGATCGTCTAATTCCAATCCGGATCGCCGTCCGTAAAATCTCCAGAAAAGGCAGTTTTTTTATCCTTATCTTCTTCCAATGGTTTCTAACCTATAAATAGGCCCTGTATTCATTTTCTAGGGCATCCACATTGATCGGCAAAATAGAAAAAGATAGCCGAAAAGAAAAAATCCACATATAGAGAAGAAAGGAAATCAATAGAATTTATTCTATGTTTCTTCATCTATATTGATTGATTTGATTCTAGGTTTTCCTTACTCATATTTTGAGTAGAATCAAATCAATGAATACTTAGATGGTATTTCCGATCTATTTCTAATCTAAGTATTCGGCGGATCATCACCACCCAAAACAAACAACGATTTACCCCAAATCGGCGCGTGGACTCGCGTGGCCTTGTGGACTCAAGGTGCAACTACGTTCGTGGATTCGAAGCGTGGTACTGGGTGAAGACCGTGGATTCGGTCGGACGTCGTGGACTCGACGTTGGACGCTGTGGATTCAGCGTTGGGCGCGGATCGTGGATTCGAGAAGCGTCGTGGAGCGAGCGGGAAGATCTACTAGGAGCGTATGGTAAGAGGTTGAGTCGTCTGTGAGTACGTTATATCACCTTATACGTGTGTTAATTCTAGTGGATTTCGCCGTGTTATCGGTCCCGTGGTTTTTTACTCCGGTTTGGAGTTTTTCCACGTAAAAATCTTGCGTGTTATTTTATTTTTCCGCATTGGGTTTATTTGCGCAACGATTTTTGAGTGTTTATTGTTTACACCTATTCACCCCCCCTCTAGGTGTTTTTTCCCCTATTTAGATCCAATTACTTATAACCCAACATAGTGCATGATCCTACCACCAAAATTTGGATATGAGATAACCAGGTCGTAGGTGTCTTAGAACGTGAGTGCGCGGGGATAAAAAGGGTTGTAACCTTAGTGTTTTTGTAGGTCAAGTATTAGGCCAGGAACCTTAGGGTTAATGCGGCTTCTTTGTATATAGCGAGTAATGGCCCGAAATGGGTCATCAGCGGAGAACGCAGGGGCAGAAAGTACGGTGCCAACAGCGGCAGAGTGTCAGCCTCTCCGACAACAACTACAAGAGATGGCCGGACAGTTAGCAACCCTTATGGAACGGATGCGGCAGTTGACGCAACAGCCGACTACATCAGAGGAGGTCGCCCAGGCTTCTCTGCCCGGACCAGCCGCACCAGTGACGGGACCGCCGCTGGCGGACAGCGAGACCATGGTCACCCCTCCTCCGACCACGGTGATCGAGATACCGTCGGTTCATCAGACGACGCCTTCAGTGGCACTATCACCAGCAACTTTGGGACCTACGCTGGCAGCCATTATTGGAGACCCCTTGAGAGAGACCGTGGTGACATCGGCTCCCAGAGTGTCCACCGTCGCAACAAGGGAAGCCCTTATCGAGCAAATCGAATGGGATAGGGTGACAACGAACTTGGCATATTTCAAGAGGTACAACCCACCCGTGTTTGAGGGAGACACGGCCGACCCTTGGGTCGTGGAAAAATGGGTAGACACCATGGAAAGGCTCTTCGAAGACCTACTGACAAAGGAGCAGGAGTGGGTCCCCTTGGCGGTCAACTTTCTCGAGGGACACGCCCGCATGTGGTGGAAGGCGGTGTGCTCGGACCCCTCGGAGGGCACCGTCCTCCCATCTTGGTCCTCGTTCCGAGAAAAATTATTTGGGGCATTCTTATCCGACAGCATCAAATAGCAGATGGAAGACGACCTGGTGCACATCAAGCAAGGAAGTCGGACAGTTATGGGGTACCAACGGGCATTTGTGAGGTTGGTCAAATGCGTCCCCTTTATCATAAGAGACGAATCTCACAAGGCCCGTCTTTTTATGGATGGTTTACGGAGCGACGTCTTCAAGGTGGTGCAAGCGGCGGATTTGCACACCTTCCAGGAGGTGGTCGATAGGGCCACCGTGGTGGAGCGCGGATTTATGTTTTCACAAGCCTGACGGGAGAGCTCGAAATACAGCGGGGATAAGAAACAAACCCGGCCTTATTTCGGGAAGGAGCATACCAAGGGGAGCCGGCCTCCTAAACGCTCGAGATCACAATAAGGAGCCAAGAATGTGCCGATGGGAGGACGAAGGCCGGTGTACAAGCCTTGCATCATTTGCGATGGATTACACTCAGTGATCGAATGTCCCCAGAAGCGAGACCATTGTTTTCGATGCGGCAAACCGGGGCACTTACGTTTTACCTGCCCTTGAACACGGGGACATCATCCGTAGCAGCATCTACACCTTCATCTCAGCAACCGGGAGGAGGGAGAGTCTATACGGTGACCCACCAGGGGACGGACCCACAGAGCACGATGTAACAGGTAATACTCAAGTTTCAAATCTTCGTGCTAAAACCTTTGTGTTAACACCTGAGCGTCCCACTCTTCCACCTCGCTTCATGTTTTCAACTCTACCTTAGCTAATAGAAGAAATCCCCATCGTGGAGATAAGTTCGGTCAAACCTTTAGGCTACCCCTCGAGGCAGGCGGCTGTACTCCTTCCTGCCTAGCGAGGGTGAGGCGGGTTCTTAGTCTTTAAGAACTAATGAGGTTTCCGTTAAAGGGTATCGGCGTAGCGCTTGGGGCCGACAGTCGCGGCAATCTTTAAGCGGTAGTTGACTGCTTGAAGTTCCAAGCGTGTCTTCGGGAACCGGACTTGCCGGAACTTGTGAACTTAACTTGTTGGAGCGCCTTCTGCTCGCTCTTCTTTGTTTCGGGCAAGAAGCTTGGTAGAAAGCAGACGAGTAGCGTTCACGAGCGCTGTATGGAACACGACATGAGAAGAACAAGCACCCCTCTACCTCGGACAGATGACCTAGTCGATCAACTACAAGGAGCAATGGCATTCCCAGAGATTGATCTGCGGACCGACTATCACCAGCCTAGGATTCCGGGTGATGACATACCATGAACAGCCCTGCGAGCTCGGAATGGTCAACATGAGTTTACGGTTATACCGTTTAGACTCGTTAACGCACCAGCGGTGTTCACGGGCATGAGGAATGGGATACTCAAGCCCATCTTAGACCAGTCGGTGATAGTCCTCTAGATAACGTTCCGGTTTACTCTCGCATAGACAAGGGATATGGGGAACACCCGCGGGTATTCCCCAGACCCTCCGGGATCAGAAACCATATGCCAAAACTTATAAAGTGTGAGTTTTGGCACCGCGAGGTGGGCTGTTTGGGGCATATTGGTCGGCTGCTGGGATTGCGGTCGACCCGAAGAAGACAGATTCGGTAACCGACTGGCCCAGGCCGACAACGGTAATTGAAATTCGAAGCTTCCTAGGTCTGGCAGGGTATTATAGACGCTTCGTGGAAGGCTTCTCCAAGATAGCTTTGCCCCTCACTCGCCTGACCCGTAAAGGAGAAAAGTACATATGTACGGAGCAATGCCAGAAGAGTTTCGAAGAACTCAAGGACAAGTTAACGCGAGCCCCGGTGCTCGCTCTACCGGAACCCGGCGAGGACTACAAGGTATATTGCGATGCGTCACGAAACGGACTGGGTGGAGTACTCATGCAACGGGGTAGGGTTATAGCCTATGCGTCGAGGCAACTCAAGGAGTACGAGAGGAACTACCCCGTGCACGATCTTGAGCTTGCAGCGGTTGTATTTGTCCTCAAGTTATGGAGGCACTACTTGTATGGAACACACTGCAACGTGTATTCAGACCATCAGAGCTTAAAGTACCTTTTGACCCAGAAGGAGCTGAATTTGCGGCAAAGACGGTGGCTCGAATTACTAAAGGATTATGATTAACCATCCACTACCACCCTGGGAAGGTGAACGTGGTGGCGGATGCCTTGAGCCGCAAAGGGGGGACGGTGGAATCTGTAACGAACGCCCTCACCCAACAGGACCGTTCGATTACAGAATTTTCACAATTGAGACTGGAGGTAGTACCAGCAGGAACGGTCGCACGACTCATGACCCTGGTGGTCCGACCAACCCTACTGGACAGGATCCGTGAAGGGCAATCGACGGATACCCAGCTACAACTTGTGCGGGATAGGCTACCCACAGACCAAGGGGGTGATTTCGCGATGAATGCTAACGGCACGATATGTTTTCAGGGACGAATCTGTGTGCCGGATCTATCGGAGCTTAAGGAGGAAATCCTGAGGGAGGCGCATACCGCCCCTTATGCGGTGCACCCCGGGGGAACGAAGATGTACAAGGATGTCAAACAAACCTTCTGGTGGCCCAAGATGAAGGAAGATGTGACTCGTTTTGTGGCACACTGCCTGGTGTGCCAACAGGTGAAGGCTGAACACCAGCGTCCAGCAGGAAAGTTGCAGCCGCTGCCCGTGCCGGAGTGGAAGTGGGAGATGATCACGATGGATTTTGTGACTGGTTTTCCGAGATCATCCCAAGGGCACGACGCGATATGGGTCATAGTAGACCGTTTGACGAAATCCGCCCACTTCCTGCCGATACATACGACGTGGACACGGGAGCGGCTGGCACGAACCTACATAGATGAGATAGTGAGATTGCATGGTGTACCTGCGTCCATCACATCGGACAGAGACACGCGGTTCGTGTCGAATTTTTGGCAAAGTTTGCAGCGAGCAATGGGGACTAAGATGCATTTCAGCACGGCCTTTCACCCGCAAACCGACGGACAATCAGGGCGGGTGATCCAGATCCTTGAAGACATGCTGCGGGCATGTGTGCTAGACCTAGGCGACGGATGGTCGCGTTACCTGCCACTTGTGGAATTCGCCTATATAACAGTTACCAAGCCAGCATTTAGATGGCGCCATACGAAGCTTTGTACGGGCGCCGCTGTCGGTCGCTTTTAGGCTGGGATGACTTGGGAGAGCGTAAATGGTTGGGACCGGAATTGGTCGATGAAACTGAGGCAAAGGTGCGCCTCATCGGGCAGCGACTGCTGACCGCCCAGAGCGGACAGAAAAGTTACGCAGACCGCGAGGCGACGTGGGAGCTGGAATCAAAAATGAGGGAGTGTTTTCCCGAGCTGTTTGGCGAGGGTTGTATTTAAGTTTCGGGGACGAAACTTTTTATAAAGTGTGAGTGGTGTAATGACACGGTATTTTGTAATATTTAACCCTCCTTCTATTTTAGTGTCCTTTTAGTACTCCGGGATTATTACTTCTGGGTCGTCGGTCGGTGTGTGTGGTGCTTGTATTTTTCTGCGAAAGAGCGCGAAAAATAATGACCGACGGCGCGATGGGATCGGAAATCCGATGTCGGGAACCCCCGGAACGAGATTTTTAGTGATGCGGCGGTTAGTCGTGCATCGAAATCCGTGCAAAATATCATGCACCCGTTTGTGGATAATGGGGGTTATCCCGTATGGATAATTAATTAATTAAATTAACTAATTAATCATCCGGTGACGGAAAAAGAGATTTTTCTCTACGTATGATTTGGGAAATAACGGAAAATTAAGGAAAATAAATAATTAAGATTAATAGATAATATAAGTATTTTTCCTTCCCCCTCGTTAAGAAAAGAAAAGAGAGAATACGAAACCCTAGCCGTACGAGAGAAAAGAAAAGAAAACCCTAACCGGAGGAGAGAAGAAGGAAAGAAGGAGAAAGCGGGGGAAACCGATCGCCCCGATCGACTTGCCGGAGACCGGAAAACGAGATGCCATTTTCTACGGGGAGCGGATCCGGATCCCCAACGCCGCGAAGGGGCAAGATCGGTTCTTTGATCGAGGTGAGCGACCGCTAATTCATTTTGTTAAATTAATCAGGGATTTTTCCGTGTTCTTGTAAGGTCGTTGTAGTCGGTACCCGATCACGGTTTTTTGTTGGCTTTTGATCAATATCTTATTCTCGTTCTTGATCGGGTGTGATCGATGATTTTTATCGAATTTAATTGGTGGTTTTTAATCGGTTTCTTTTTATCGGACCTCCGATCGACGTTTTGGTTGTTCGTCGATCGTTGGTTTAGTTATTAGATTTACCGGGAATTTATTCGGAAATTTTTGGGGATGTTTCGTTGGAACATAGTGGGTTAACGGGAGGCCGCCGCCGTCGTTACCATGGTCGCGGGGTCTTCACCGGAGTCGCACGGGAGCGAAAACGGAGAAATTAGGGTTTACTATTCAAGAATCGGCCGGCGGTCCACGGGCCGGGGCGTGCACCCGGTGCACGCCCCGCGGCGCGGAGGCCGCAGACCCGGCGCACAAATTCGTGCGCCGGCCCGGCCCGCCTAGGCGCGGTGCACGCCCAGGCGTGCACCCGGTGCTGGCGCCGCGATCCGAAGCCGTGAGCCCGGTGCACGCTCGGGTCGTGCACCGGCCCGGCCCGAAACGCGCGGTGCACGCTTCCTGCGTGCACCCGGCGCATGCCGCCGCCGCTTGTCGCCGTAAACTCGGTCCACGGTTGCCCCCGTGCACCAACCAACAGCCCGAAGTTCATTTGCTCCGTTTTTGCCCGTTTTTCCACCGTTTTCAGCGCCGTTTTCGCCGTTGGGATCGTTATTTCCGTGGCTTTCTTGGCATGGCCACTTGGGACCTTCTTAGTCATTATTTTATTATGTTGGGTGCCGATTCCGCCGACACTCCGCGCCTCGACAAAATCGTCGGGGGCGCGCCGTCGGGTCCCTTTTTCTCAACGTTTTCGTCGTCGGGGCTTCTCGGCTGGACCGTTGACGCCCCGAGTTGGCTACTAGTTGAGAGATTGGGTTTTGTTAGATTTCCGTTAGTGATCTTTGGGTTCCGACGGAGTCCGCGATGATATAGTCGCTGTCCGGTTGTTGCTAGCCTTTGAGGCTACCGGTTTGATCTGAGTTTTCGGTTTTACTTGATGGCTTTGACTTGTTGAGTTTTTTATTGACGTTGCGGTCCCCTAGGCACAGTGGTTTCGGTTTTTGTGGGTTTATGGTTACGGTGGTTGGGACCGCCAATTTTACCGGATTAAGGTAAGGTGTTGATTTGTGCTCTTGAATGTTTAGTAGGCCGCGAGGAGTCCTGATTTGCTTAGGAGGGTCGCGGGCACGGTCGGTTATCTTCAACCAGGTGGGTTCTTTGCATCAAGTGCTGTAAGTGCATTGAGTGCAACATATCACTAAATGATCTAATGTTAATCGGTTAATAAAGTAGATGAGTTGTGCTAATGTTTTAACCCTTCGCTTTATGTAATGATTAATTTACGCCGATCTTGGCATCCCTGTTTTGACAGCTGCACGTACACCGGCGGAATAGGCCCCCGCATTGGTGTACTTTTCCGGAGAAGTGGTCTGATTGACCCGTGTGCCCCACGTGTGTTGGTTGGGGACCACTTCACGATGGCCAAACGTGTCGCCCACGCATCGTGAAGGGGTTAGAGCTTCAAATGTCCCGTGGGGAGGCAGTCGACCTACCCTGACGTGACGGTGTGAAACTAAAATAAATAACATGATCAAATTAATTTCAGGGCGTCGGATAGCGAAGGTTCCGGTGCGGTGTATCTCTTTCTAAACTCTTGTTTATTGTTGTTTAAGCATCTACTTTATTTGTCACTGACTTTACCCACTCCGTGACAGGTCCTAATAGGTGTGGATATCGGGACGGTGGTGAGGTGCCGCAGACTTAGGTTTGGCCATATGAGGCCCTTTGGGTTGAACTTTTAGTTTGGTTATCTCTCTCTCTTTCCTCTTTCGTTATTTTGTGTGGTTGTGGATCATGCTGGATATGTGGACATGTAATTAACTGTTTGGATTTGGTTATGTTTTATGTTAACTGTGCGGCTGTTTTACGATGTAAAAGGATTTCGAAAACGCTTTTCAAAAATAGGGTGTCGTGTGGACACCACTTTGAAAACCCTGGGGATTTATCCTTTCAAAACAATATAGCCGCCTAAATGTGAATGTTAGACGTTTTAACGACTTGGGTGTCGGGTGGGCACCGTTTGCGAACTCATAGGATTTTTCCTAATGCTGTCGAATGTTGATACATGTTTTACTTAGTCAATGTGACTGTGTGATCAATGCCGTGAATGTTATTATTGTAAATATAGTCGAGACGCCGTGCACGTACAAAGGAGACTCTGTCCGTTTGCAGAGTGAATTTGTATGTGTGGCGGGTCTGTTGCGCACCGGTAGGCGAGGTCGTTTTCATCTGATTGTTTGATTTCAAAAAAAAAAAATAATACACGTTTTCCGCTTATCTTGAGACCTCCGGGGCGTGACACTACCATCCAAAGGAACCCTCAGGGACACACCACAAGCCATGTTTGCCTCAACTGTCCACACAGCGCCAGCTGTGGAATCATCAAACTCAACCCCAAAAGCTCTCCTGTTTCAGGTATCCGCCACCACAGTGGCCTTGTTGGGGTGATCCAGAATGCTCAACAATAAACCAACGATAACTCCACAGTCACAATGGGAGGCATCACTAAAACTCACAGATCCCTCTCCCCAACTCTGATAATACAATAATTGGCGCTGGTATCAGTCTCATTATCCATTAGCCATGCTCTCCTGGCACGGCCAAGTCCAAGAAGCTCCTCACCTCGACAATAATTGTCGATCTCGGCCAATTCCCAAATAGTATTCATATTGGCCGGATTTCCACCGCCGCCCCTACGGCTCGAACAAGGTGACCCAAGAAGGTATGCTCTCGAAGCTAAAACTTGTATCTCAATAACTTGGCATACAGCTTTGTTACGGAATTTGAGTTGGCGTATTTCGTGAATGTATTAAGTCTTGAAGATTGAAGATGAAGAAACTTTGGATCGTATACCTCAATCTCAAGAAAGAAGAATTCAAAAGGATCAGGTACGTTTAACTAAAGAATTTTGATGATCCGAATACTTCTTATAGTGTAGAAACACCTGGAAGAGGTTTTAATTGCTTAAACATCAAAAACTGGACATGGGACATGTTCAAGATCCGGATCGAGGCTTGCAATCCGGATCCCGAAGGGTGTTTTGTTCATACACTGTTTCAATCCGGATCACAGCATCTTTTGATCCGGATCCCGAACACTGGTTTTACCTTTTCACTTTTCCAATCCGGATCAGGATTTGCAATCCGGATCCCGAATGTGATGTTTGGTGAAACTGTATGAACAATCCGGATCGGGATTATGATCCGGATCCCGAACGTGTGTTTTTCTGGAAACCGTCCTTCTTGTTACTGCAATCCGGATCGCCCAATTCCAATCCGGATCGCCGTCGGTAAAATTTCCAGAAAAGGCAGTTTTTGATCCTATCTTCTTCCAATGGTTTCTAACCTATAAATAGGCCCTGTATTCATTTCTAGGGCATCCGCTATTACAGAAGAAAATAGCCGAAAAGAAAAAATCCACATATATAGAGAAGAAAGGAAATCAATAGATTTATTCTATGTTTCTTCATCTATATTGATTGATTTGATTCTAGGTTTTCCATACTCACATTTTGAGTAGAATCAAATCAATGAATACTTAGATGGTATTTCCGATCTATCTTTAATCTAAGTATTCGGCGGATCATCACCACCCAAACAAACAACGATTTACCCCAAAATCGGCGCGTGGACTCGCGTGGCCTTGTGGATTCAAGGTGCAACCGCTCTCGTGGATTCGGAGCGAGGTACGTTCGTGGATTCGAAGCGTGCCACTGGGTGAAGACCGTGGATTCGGTCGGACGTCGTGGACTCGACGTTGGACGCTGTGGATTCAGCGTTGGGCGCGGATCGTGGATTCGAGAAGCGTCGTGGAGCGAGCGGAGAAGATCTACTAGGAGCGTATGGTAAAAGGTTGAGTCGTCTGTGAGTACGTTATATCACCTTGTACGTGTGTTAATTCTAGTGGATTTCGCCGTGTTATCGGTCCCGTGGTTTTTTACTCCGGTTTGGAGTTTTTCCACGTAAAAATCTTGCGCGTTCTTTTATTTTTCCGCATTGGGTTTATTTGCGCAATGATTTTTTGAGTGTTTATTGTTTACACCTATTCACCCCCCTCTAGGTGTTTTTTCCCCTATTTAGATCCAATTACTTATAACCCAACAAGTGGTATCAGAGCGGGAATAGGGTTGTAAACAATGGTTGAAGGTGGAAACATCAATCGACCCCCTTTCTTTGATGGAACAAATTATGCGTACTGGAAAGTGCGGATGAAAGCCTTCTTAATTTCCATCGACGAAAGGGTGTGGCAATCAATTGAATTAGGATGGTCTAATCCAACTGAAATTTTAGATGATGTTCGCACCTTAAAACCTAGGTCGAAATGGACCAAGGAAGAGATAGACTTATCTTCTTACAATGGCAAAGGAATTAATGCTCTATTTAATGCTTTGTCACAAACTGAGTTCTCTCGCGTCTCGGCATGTGAGACTGCGAAAGAAATCTGGGATGTTCTTCAAGTTACGCATGAGGGAACTAACCTAGTGAAGATTCAGAAACTGCAAATGCTCACGAGCAAGTTTGACTCTATCTCTATGGCAGAGAATGAATCCTTCACTGACTATTACACACGATTGCAAGATATCGTAAACTCATGTGCTAACTTGGGAGAGAAGATTCCAGAATTTAAAGTTGTAAGAAAAATTCTAAGAACTCTTCCTGAACGATTTCGCCCGAAGGTCGCAGCCATTGAAACAATTAAACACCCGGACGAAATGCGTGTAGAAGAATTAGTAGGTACTTTGCAAACTTATGAAATGACATTTCCTACTAACTATTCTTCTGGAAAGGCATCCTCTTCTAAGTCTTCAGGTTACGCATTGAAAACTACGAAGGAAGAAGACGCGGATTCATCCTCCTCGGACGACGACGAGAACCTTTCTATGGAGGACTTTGAGAAGCAGCTCGCTCTCTTGACAAGGAAGTTTCGCCGCAACTTTCGAAGGGGTAATCCAAGCAAAACTCCATCCTGTTGGGTTTAGGTTAATAAGGATCTAATAGGGGAAAAAACACCTAGAGGGGGGGTGAATAGGTGTAAACAATAAACACTCAAAAAATCATTGTGCGATAAAACCCAATGCGGAAAAATAAAAGAACACACAAGATTTTTACGTGGAAAACTCCAAACCGGAGTAAAAAACCACGGGACCGATAACACGGCGAAATCCACTAGAGTTAACACACGTACAAGGTGATATAACGTACTCACAGACGACTCAACCTTTTACCATACGCCCCTAGTCGATCTTCCCGCTCGCTCCACGACGCTTCTCGAATCCACGATCCGCGCCCAACGCTGAATCCACAGCGTCCAACGTCGAGTCCACGACGTCCAACCGAATCCACGGTCTTCACCCAATGGTACGCTTCGAATCCACGAACGCACCTCGCTCCGAATCCACGAAAGCGATAACACCTTGAATCCACAAGGCCACGCGAGTCCACGCGCCGATTTTGGGGTAAATCGTTGTTTGTTTGGGTGGTGATGATCCGCCGAATACTTAGATCAAGAGTAGATCGGAAATACCATCTAAGTATTCATTAGTTTGATTCAACTCAAGATGTGAGTATGAAAACCTAGAATCAAACTAATCAATATAGATGAAGAAACATAGAATATTTCTATTGATTTCCTTTCTTCTCTATATGTGGATCTAAGGCCGTATAAAATGATACGTGAAAATGACGGCTCTATTTGGATTCACCCTAGAAAAATGACCATAGGGTTTATTTATAGGTTAGAAACCCTAGGAAGAATATTCGGATCAAAAACAAACTTTTCTGGAAAGTTTTACCGACGGCGATCCGGATTGTATAAGCCACGATCCGGATCGCAGACGCACAGAATGCAGTTTCCAGAAAATCACCTGTTCGGGATCCGGATCATAATCCACGATCCGGATCGTTCATACATTTTCACAAAACATCCCATTCGGGATCCGGATTGTACAAGCTGTGATCCGGATTGCAGCAATGTATGAACGAACACCTTTCGGGATCCGGATTGAAAGTCCACGATCCGGATCCTGAACATGTCCCATGTCCAGTTTTTGATGAATAAGCAGTTAAAACCTCTTCCAGGTGTTTCTACACTATAAGAAGTATTCGGATCATCAAAATTATTTAGTTAAACGTACCTGATCCTTTTGAATTCTTCTTTCTTGAGATTGAGGTATACGATCCGAAGTTTCTTCATCTTCAATCTTCAAGACTTAATACAATCACGAAATACGCCAACTCAAATTCCGTAACAATCTCCCCCTTTGGCGGTTTCGTGACAAAACACAGATCCACAAAGAAAATTCAAAAAGATATTTTTGTTGCTATCACCATACAACAAAAATTTACAAAAGAGTTCCAGAAATTAAATACATGAGATAAACTCCTAAGACAGACTCTAGACTTAGACATCTGTAACCTCTGCACACAGAAAACATTCTTGACAAACAAAATCGTTAGATACCTCAAGAATTGGAACATAGAAAAACCAAGTGCAGAGATAGAGTTTGATCTCACCATGACATTTAAAAGAATCAGATATGTGAAAGAAACATAGTTAAAACCAGCATATCTTCTAAGCAGTCGAAAACCAAATGTCAAAGTATGTTAGTCCAACATCAACTTGTTAGTCATATTACATGCCCAAATAGTTAGTCGAATAGTTAGTATAGAAGCATGTCACAAATCACAAAAGAAAACCAAAGTTGAGTTGAGATTCATACTTACCTTGATATCATCGATATTCACAATCATTGTTCAAAGTTCATCATTGTTCATTGTTTTCGCTAACTCTCTCCCCCTTTTTGTCACAAAACAAAGCCAAATAATTACAACAAAAGGAGAGTTAACAACATAAACACACATCATAAACCTGCAAAACAGAACAAAAAGCAAAGTCAGAGGAAAATGATTATAACATAGATTTACTCCTGAGAGTCGGAGTCATCCGAGGTCGTGCAACCCATTTTCGCAAACAACTTCTTCACAAGTTTCTTTACTGAAGAGACTGACTTGGTCAAAGTGACTTGAGAAGCTGTGATAATTTCCATCTCATTTTTCATAACATGAAGATCGCCTTTCATTTCAGAAAATTCAGCGGACATACGTTCCTGTTCATTTGAAAGCCGCTGTTGTTCTTTGAAGATGGATGTCACCGAGGCATCATCGTCAGAAGTAGATGCAGGTGCCTTCTGTTTCGGAGGAACGGGGGCAGTGGAAGAAGTTGCATGAGTTCGAACTCGTTGGCCAATTGGAGGAGAAGGGGGATCATCCTGCTTTGTTGTCAAAGACTTGACAATGGTTGTCTCATTTATTGTCCCCAAACTATACAAATACGAACTCGCGCTCGTATCCACCTTAAATCTCCTAAGGATGCGCATTATAATCATTGGATATGGTAGTCGCTCAGAGGGATGTGAGTGTTCGACATACCGCGTCATCCTATTCCAAATGAGGTAGGGGATGTTCAGGTTTGCTCCCATTGCTGCAGTTGGGTTTCCAAGAAGATAAAGAAATAGCAACCTATCCCATCGGACGATTTTCGTGTTCATGTTGGGAAGAATGTTGTAGCAAATAATGAAGTTTAAGTACTTGTACTCCTTCTTGAGTTCCCTGGAGTAAACTGAATTTCCGGCAGACGTAGTATCCGGAGAGCAGGTTCCATTGACTACTATTCTCCAAGACTTGGCTGTGAAGACTTGAGTCTTCAAATAATGAACTCCGTCTGAGATGGCTGTCATACCGAGCACCTCTCCAATCAGTTGGGGAGTGACTTTGATCTTGATACCTTTTACAAAGGTATGAAATTCTCGGCGTCCATCAGCTTCATCAATAAGACCTGCTGCATTCTGATAGAAGATCCGAACTGAGTGTGGACAGTACCCAGTTTTCTCAGGAAAGTTGCAGATCGGACCAAGACCAACTTGATCAAACAGAGCTCCAAACTCTGCAGATCTATTCCTCATCTGTTGTACATTGACATGTCGTTCTCCTATGCATTCCCTCTTTTCAAAATCTTTGATTCGTGTGGAGCTGACGAATCCCTGAAATGGTGGCAGGTTGTCCATAGGTTCATTGATTGAAATACCTTGGGCACCACTTCTTTTCCTTGCCGAGGTTTTCACTCTTTTTCCGGTAGGCTCCATTGGCGCCTTTCCTTTCTCAGCTGCAGTAGGAGGAGGTTTAGATTTGGGAGCTTCAGCAGGAGCCTTCCCCTTTGCAGAAGTTGGGACAGCCCCTTCAACTTCAATTGTGTCCCAGTCAATCGATTCAGTTTCCGATTCAGTATCGGAGTCAGCTTTTGCTCTTTTTGTCCTCTTGCTTCTCTTCGGCTTTGCAGAGTCCTTCACATGAACCATGGCAGTGAGCAGGAAAATGATCCAGGTGATCACCATTTTGTCAGTGCTTTGAGTTTTTAGAAAATGTCCTGTGAAAACCAACTCAAGAACATATGAAAAATTGTCAATTTTGAAAATTTGAAAACATTGTACCTAGACAATCATAATCATATAGAGAAGCCAAGAATCAAATTAGTTTTCCAAAAAGAATTTTAAAAATAGATCAAATCCATGATTTACAGAAATTCCTCTTTTATGCCCTAAAACCGAATTTTTAGAAATCGAAGCCTAAAAATACGTTAATCAAGTGAAATCCCAGCATAAAAGTAAAACTAATTGACCCAGAGTTCTTATTTCAAAAGAAATTTGATCAAAAACCATTCACAAACGAAGAAATTCCAACTTTTCAACTCACGTTTGGTGAAAAACCATAAAAACTGAGAAAAACCGAGTTTTGATCATGAAAACTTACTTGAATCCGAAGAACTTTGAGTTTTGAAGCACCAGGAAGCAAGAAATCTAGAGAGAGAAACTCTAGAAGCTTGAAAACCAGAAATTAGGGTAAAGAAATCTCGAATCTGAAAGTTTCTATATAGAACCCTAGCCGTGATCCGGATCGGCCGAGAATGTGATCCGGATCGGCCACACGCGGGAAAAATCCTGCGTTCGGGATCCGGATCACTTGCCACGATCCGGATCGGCTACACCTTTTTCTTCAGAAAAATTAAGAAAAATACAATAAAATCCAGAAAAAGTATGTAAGCACATTATCATGTCAACTTTAAACAAATGACATCGTTTCACACAACAAGAAATAGATTATGAAAAATCTATCAATAATATCCAAAAATGAAACGAAGATTTACGAAAGTTAAAACACTTAAAGTTGAACAACTTCAATTACATCTATCTTGATCCTATGTGTAATGTCTTTATCAAATCATCAATTTCAGTAAAGAAAATGAAGTACCAAGATCAATAGATGTTTGAAATCCCAGATAAGTTAAATAATATATCTAGACAATCTGTTGAAGGAGTGGCTCTTTGAGCATCTTAAATCAAAAATCCCACCTTATACCAACCATGAAATACGACTGAGTCAAGTATTTCAATATGAGTTTTATCAACAATTTTTCAAACAAAAGTTTGCTTTTCATTCATGGAGTATCTTTTTCTTTCATTTTCTCCATGTGGTGGTAGTTTTCACACTCCTCATTGGGATGTAACTCTTTCCACATCTTTTGAGCATTTCACATTTCATTGACTCCCCCTCAATTGGCTATCAATTATTTAATATATAAAGTATTCAACCAAACCATTGATCTCGAATTCATACTCGACTAAGCAATCAAATATGATAATGACTATACCAAGAGATCATTGAGAGAGAAATTGACTTTGATCACAGAAAGATGGTTTAATTAACGTAAATGATCATTGCAACATTGAAACATTATGACATCAAAAACATAATAAATTTCTAAATGCATAAAAGGATGCAATTAAAGTCAATTATGATATATGCTCAATTAGTGTGCTATGTACAGAACATAGATAAAGAACAAAACAAAAACAAGAACAAAAACAAAACCTAATCTAAGCAAAGGTTTCAAAAGAGTTTATTTCAAGGAAAGCATGCCAATTGCTTTTCGCAAGTGAATGAAACGTTTTTGATCCAAAGGTTTTGTTAAGATGTCGGCTAATTGATCTTCAGTTGAAATATATGACAGTTGAAGAATGTTTGATTCAACTAGCTCTCTAAGAAAATGATATCTAAGTTCAATATGTTTTGTTCTAGAGTGCAACACAGGGTTTTTAGAAATGTTAATGGCACTAGTGTTGTCACATAAAATGGTTACCGAAGATGTTGAAATTCGGAAATCACTCAACACGCTCTTCATCCAAATCAATTGGGTTGAGCAACTTCCTGCAGAAATGTACTCCGCTTCGGCAGTCGAGAGTGCTATGCAGTTCTGTTTCTTACTGTGCCATGCAACAAGGCAGTGGCCGAGATAGAAGCATGCACCACTCGTGCTTTTCCGGTCATCCACCGATCCAGCCCAATCGGCATCTGAGTATCCAACAATATCCAAAGTCGTTCCCATAGGATACCAAATTCCGAAATTGATTGTACCTTTGATATACCGGATGATCCGTTTCACCGCTTTCAGGTGAACCTCCTTCGGTGCTGATTGATATCTCGCACAAATCCCAACACTGAAGGATATATCCGGGCGACTAGCCGTGAGATATAGTAGACTTCCAATCATACTGCGGTACAGTTTCTCGTCTACATTCTCACTTTGTGATTCACTTCCAAGTCCCTTATGGCTAGTTCCCATTGGAGTTGGAAAATCTTTCGAATTTTCAAGATCAAACTTTTTGACCAACTCCAGTGCATACTTGGATTGACACAAGTGAATTCCTTCATCGTTCTGCTTAACTTGTAATCCAAGAAAATAATTCAATTCGCCCATCATGGACATCTCAAATTCGCTTTCCATGGTCTCCGCGAATTTAGAAGCATCATTATTTCTCGTTGCTCCAAAAACAATGTCATCAACATAGATTTGAGCAACTATGAAATTGTTTTGATAATGCTTCACAAAGAGAGTCCTGTCAGCTCCCCCTCGAGTGTAGCCCTTTTCCAAAAGGTGCTTTGTCAACCTTTCGTACCATGCTCGCGGTGCTTGTTTCAGACCGTAAAGAGCCTTTTTCAGTCGAAAAACATGGTTAGGTAGTTTATGATCCACAAAACCTTTCGGTTGAGCTACATAAACTTCCTCATTTAAAAATCCATTTAAAAAGGCGCTCTTAACGTCCATTTGAAATAATCTGATTTTGAAATGACAAGCGATCGCAAACAATATACGAATGGACTCGAGTCTAGCTACAGGGGCGAAGGTTTCATCAAAGTCTATACCTTCTACTTGAGAATAGCCTTGAGCAACTAACCTTGCTTTGTTCCTGATGATAGTACCTTCTTCGTTTTTCTTGTTCTTGAAGATCCATTTGGTACCTATCACATTGTGTTGCTTCGGAGGCTTCGTCAGTTCCCAGACTTTGTTTCGCTCGAATTGATGGAGCTCTTCCTGCATTGCTTTAATCCAATAATCATCTTGGAGAGCTTCATCAACATTCCTTGGTTCGATTTGTGATACATAGCATGCAAATCCGCAAACCAATTGTCTCCGTGTTCTAACTCCTTCTTGTGGATCTCCAATTATGTTCGATTCAGGGTGATCCTTGGAGATGCGTAACGTTTGAGGTAGAGGAGTAGGCGGAGGTACACGAGATGATTCCTGCACATCAGATAAGCTTGAAGAACCGTTAGATGCATCAACATTATTATCGAAAGAATTGTTAGAAGAAGATGCATTAGCAGGTGTATCATCATCAAGAGAGATATCGAGGGTAGATTTTTCAGATTCAAAATGAAAAGCTTCATCTACCTTAACATTTATCGATTCTACGATCGTCTTAGATTCTAAGTTAAAAACTCGATATGCTCTACTGTTTGTAGAATAACCTAAGAAAATCCCTTCGTCACTTCGAGAGTCAAATTTTCCAAGATTTTCGCGATCACGCAAAATAAAACACCGACTCCCAAAATGCGAAAATATTTGATGTTAGGTTTTCTACAAAACCATAGTTCATATGGTGTATTCAAAGTCCCCGGGCGCAAATACACTCGATTGATAACATAGACAGCCGTGTTCACCGCTTCAGCCCAAAAATATAAAGGAAGGTTCCGGCTATGAAGCATAACACGTGCCATCTCCTGTACGACCCTGTTTTTGCGCTCGACTACACCATTTTGTTGAGGTGTGTAAGGTGCAGAGAATTCATGTTTAATGCCGTTAGAAGAGCAAAAATCAATGAATTTGGAATTTATGAATTCCCCACCTCTATCACTCCTAACTCGAGTAATCCTTTCATTCTTTTCAATCATAATACGATTGCAAATTTCGAGAAAAGAATCAAAAGTATCAGCTTTTTCTTTTAGAAAGGCTACCCAAGTATATCTAGAAAAATCATCAACCAACAAAAAAATATACCATTTACCTCCCAGAGATGGTTGACGAGTTGGCCCCATTAAGTCCATATGCAAAAGTTCCAAAGGCCGTTTTGTACCTATGTGGTTCAAATTCTTGTGTGCAGTCCTAGACTGTTTTCCCTTTTGGCAACCGCCACACACAAGGTTTTGTTCAAAAGAAAGTTTCGGAACCCCCTTGACCACATCTTTATTTGAAATTCTAGCAAGTTCCTTAAAGTTTATGTGACCTAGCCTTTCATGCCAAAGAGTTTCATTTTTCAAAGATGCTAGGTTACATTTTTCAGAAATCTTAGAAGGAACTACATAACAGTTGTTTTCTGATCTAACCCCCTTTAAAAAGAAAGCATGGTTCAAGTCAGTTACAGTGCATTTATCAGATGAAAAATTAACTGAATAACCATTATCACACAGTTGACTTATGCTTATGAGGTTAGTCTTAAGGCCATGAACAAATAATACATTATCTAGAACCGGGCCATCTGGAATAGCTACCGTTCCCTTTCCAACAATTTTGGAAGACCGACCATCTCCGAAAACAACAAGTCCTCCGGAGTTTTTCTCAAATGTTTGAAAACAGTTTTTATCGCCGGTCATATGACGGGAACACCCGCTATCCAGGTACCAAGACGAACTATCATATGCATGCAAAGAAACATTGGTAGCAAGACAGGGAAAGATTTCACCTTTGCGCACCCAAACCTTTTTGGAGTGCGTCGGTAATGGTCGTGAAGTTGATTTCCTAGGTGAGAGCGTCTTGCATGAAGAATTGCTGCTCCTTGATGATGTCGTCTTGAGCGGTGTACTACCAAGGCTCTTTTCCGTCAATTTGATTGGAGTTGTTTCCGAGGAATAGCCCTTTTGGTAGTTGTTGCAAGATGTGCTTGAGGTGTGCGTTTGGCTCCAGTCTTGCAATTTCTTCTGATGTGCCCTGAAATGCCACAACGAAAACATACCTTGGATCTTGTCGATTCCGAAGAAGATGTAGTAGGTTCGTTGTCGTTGCTTGTCGTGAACACCGGTGTCGGAGGAGGAGATACCGACTGAGGCACAAATACTGTACCACTCGAACTTGGAATGTCTCCAGTTTGAGTGTATCCGAGGCCGAACTTGTTTCTTTGACCGAGACCAAGAAGTCTGTCCAACTTACTCCTTCCAGAAGAAAATCTCTGTAAGTCATCCTTTAGTTGGCGTATGGTCTCCGTCATTTCCAATTTTTCCTGTCGGGCCTCGCCGTTGAGCTTCAAGAAGTAATTCGCTTTGTTCACCATGTCTACATAACTCTTCTCGAAATGCTCATTGGACTCTTGAAGGGAAACATTTGTCTTAATCAGATTGTCCCTTTCCACTTCAAGATCGGTTGAGATAGAGGTTACTCTTTTTACTTCATCTTCAAGATCCAGTAATCTCTCTTTCAACCCCTTGTTTTGTTTAGCCAATTTCTTTGAATCCCTCAAAAGCTTATGGTAGGCTAAAACAAAATCTTCACCTTCCGAATTATCTGACTCATCGTCCGTTGCAATCTTTTCCACAGTGGAGTTGGACAATGACTCGGATGTACTTGCCATTAAGCACATGAAGGGAGAAGATGTAGTGGACGCGTGGAAAGCTGTCGCGTTGTCTTCTTCATCACTTGACGATGACTCATTTGACGTGGAGTTGTCATCCCAAGTAACTACTTGCATCGCCTTCTTCTTTGCCGGATTCTTGTTGGGACATTCCGTTGCTATGTGGCCGTAGCCTCGACATTTGAAACACTGAACTTGTCCCTCAGAACTTTTCTTATCCTTTGAGAAGTTCTCCTGGCTTCTTGACTTGTAACTTGAAGGACCCTTGCCTTTCTTTGACTTTCCGAAGGATTGAGTTTTGCTTGAATTTCCCCTTCGAAAGTTGCGGCGAAACTTCCTTGTCAAGAGAGCGAGCTGCTTCTCAAAGTCCTCCATAGAAATGTTCTCGTCGTCGTCCGAGGAGGATGAATCCGCGTCTTCTTCTTTAGTTGATTTCAATGCGTAACCTGAAGACTTAGAAGAGGATGCCTTTCCAGAAGAATAGTTAGTAGGAAAAGTCATTTCATAAGTTTGTAAAGCACCTACTAATTCTTCTACACGCATTTCGTCCGGGTGTTTAATTGTTTCAATGGCTGCAACCTTCGGGCGAAATCGTTCAGGAAGAGTTCTTAGAATTTTTCTTACAACTTTAAATTCTGGAATCTTCTCTCCCAAGTTAGCACATGAGTTCACGATGTCTTGCAATCGTGTGTAATAGTCAGTGAAGGATTCATTCTCTGCCATAGAGATAGAGTCAAACTTGCTCGTGAGCATTTGCAGTTTCTGAATCTTCACTAAGTTAGTTCCCTCATGCGTAACTTGAAGAACATCCCAGATTTCTTTCGCAGTCTCACATGCCGAGACGCGAGAGAACTCAGTTTGTGACAAAGCATTAAATAGAGCATTAATCCCTTTGCCATTGTAAGAAGATAAGTCTATCTCTTCCTTGGTCCATTTCGACCTAGGTTTTAAGGTGCGAACATCATCTAAAATTTCAGTTGGATTAGACCATCCTAATTCAATTGATTGCCACACCCTTTCGTCGATGGAAATTAAGAAAGCTTTCATCCGTACTTTCCAGTACGCATAATTAGTTCCATCAAAGAAAGGGGGTCGATTGATGTTTCCACCTTCAACCATTGTTTACAACCCTATTCCCGCTCTGATACCACTTGTTGGGTTTAGGTTAATAAGGATCTAATAGGGGAAAAAACACCTAGAGGGGGGTGAATAGGTGTAAACAATAAACACTCAAAAAATCATTGTGCGATAAAACCCAATGCGGAAAAATAAAAGAACACACAAGATTTTTACGTGGAAAAACTCCAAACCGGAGTAAAAAACCACGGGACCGATAACACGGCGAAATCCACTAGAATTAACACACGTACAAGGTGATATAACGTACTCACAGACGACTCAACCTTTTACCATACGCTCCTAGTAGATCTTCCCGCTCGCTCCACGACGCTTCTCGAATCCACGATCCGCGCCCAACGCTGAATCCACAGCGTCCAACGTCGAGTCCACGACGTCCAACCGAATCCACGGTCTTCACCCAATGGTACGCTTCGAATCCACGAACGCACCTCGCTCCGAATCCACGAAAGCGATAACACCTTGAATCCACAAGGCCACGCGAGTCCACGCGCCGATTTTGGGGTAAATCGTTGTTTGTTTGGGTGGTGATGATCCGCCGAATACTTAGATCAAGAGTAGATCGGAAATACCATCTAAGTATTCATTAGTTTGATTCAACTCAAGATGTGAGTATGAAAACCTAGAATCAAACTAATCAATATAGATGAAGAAACATAGAATATTCTATTGATTTCCTTTCTTCTCTATATGTGGATCTAAGGCCGTATAAAATGATATTTGAAAATGACGGCTCTATTTGGATTGCCCTAGAAATGACCATAGGGTTATTTATAGGTTAGAAACCCTAGGAAGAATATTCGGATCAAAAACAAACTTTTCTGGAAAGTTTTACCGACGGCGATCCGGATTGTATAAGCCACGATCCGGATCGCAGACGCACAGAATGCAGTTTCCAGAAAATCACCTGTTCGGGATCCGGATCATAATCCACGATCCGGATCGTTCATACATTTTCACAAAACATCCCATTCGGGATCCGGATTGTACAAGCTGTGATCCGGATTGCAGCAATGTATGAACGAACACCTTTCGGGATCCGGATTGAAAGTCCACGATCCGGATCCTGAACATGTCCCATGTCCAGTTTTTGATGAATAAGCAGTTAAAACCTCTTCCAGGTGTTTCTACACTATAAGAAGTATTCGGATCATCAAAATTATTTAGTTAAACGTACCTGATCCTTTTGAATTCTTCTTTCTTGAGATTGAGGTATACGATCCGAAGTTTCTTCATCTTCAATCTTCAAGACTTAATACAATCACGAAATACGCCAACTCAAATTCCGTAACACATCCTTCGAAGTCGAAGAAAGGCAAGGGTTCTTCAACTTACAGTCAAGAAGCAAGAGAACTTCTCAAAGGATAAGACAAGTTCAAAGGGACAATTCAGTGCTTCAAATGTCGAGCTACGGCCACATTGCAACGGAATGTCCCAACAAGAATCCGGCTAAGAAGAAAGCGATGCAAGTTGTTACTTGGGATGACAACTCCACGTCAAATGATCATCCTCAAGTGATGAAGAAGACAACGCGACAGCTTTCCACGCGTCCACCACATCTTCTCCCTTCATGTGCTTAATGGCAGTACATCCGATTCACTGTCCAACTCCTCTGTTGAAAAGATTGCAACGGACGATGAATCAGATGATTCTGAAGGTGAAGATTTTGCTCTAGCCTACCATAAGCTTTTGAGGGATTCAAAGAAATTGGCTAAGCAAAACAGGGGTTGAAAGGGAGATTGCAGGATCTCGAAGAAGAAGTAAAAAGGGTACCTCTCTCTCAACCGATCTTGAAGTGGAAAGGGATAATTTGATTAAAACAATGTTTCCCTTCAAGAGTCCAATGAGCAACTCGAGAAGAATTATATGGATATGGTGAACAAAGCGAATTACTTCTTGAAGCTCACGGCGAGGCTCGACAGGAAAATTGGAAATGACGGAGACCATACGCCAACTGAAGGATGACTTAAAGAGATTTTCTTCTGGAAGGAGTAAGTTGGACAGACTTCTTGGTCTTGGTCAAAGAAATAAGTTCGGCCTCGGATACACTCAAACTGGAGACATTCCAAGTTCGAGTGGGACAGTATTTGTGCCTCAGTCGGTATCTCCTCCTCCGACACCGGTGTTCACGACAAGCAACGACAACAAACCTACTACATCTTCCTCGAATCGACAAGAATCAAGGTATGTTTTCGTTGTGGCATTTCAGGGCACATAAGGAGAAATTGCAAGACGGAAGCCAAACGCACACCTCAAGCACCTCTTGCAATGACTACCAAAAGGGCTATTCCTCGAAATCACTGCAATCATTCAAAGGAAAAGAGCCTTGGTAGTACACCGCTCAAGACGACATCATCAAGGAGCAGCAATTCTTCAAGCAAGACGCTCTCACCCAGGAAATCAACTTCACGATCATTACCGACGCATTCCAAAAAGGTTTGGGTGCGCAAAGGTGAAATTTTCCCTTGTCTTGCTACCAATGTTTCCTTGCATGCATATGATAGTTCGTCTTGGTACCTGGATAGCGGGTGTTCCCGTCATATGACCGGTGACAAAAACTGTTTTCAAACATTTGAGAAAAACTCCGGAGGACTTGTTGTTTTCGGAGATGGTCGGTCTTCCAAAATTGTTGGAAAGGGAACGGTAGCTATTCCAGATGGCCCGGTTCTAGATAATGTGTTATTTGTTCATGGCCTTAAGACTAACCTCATAAGCATAAGTCAACTTTGTGATAGTGGTTATTCAGTTAATTTTTCATCTGATAAATGCACTGTAACTGACATGAACCATGCTTTCTTTTTAAAAGGGGTTAGATCAGAAAACAATTGTTATGTAGTTCCTATAAGATTTCTGAAAAATGTAACCTAGCATCTTTGAAAAATGAAACACTTTGGCATGAAAGGCTAGGTCACATAAACTTTAAGGAACTTGCTAGAATTTCAAACAAAGATGTGGTCAAGGGGGTTCCGAAACTTTCTTTTGAACAAAACCTTGTGTGTGGCGGTTGCCAAAAGGGAAAACAGTCTAGGACTGCACACAAGAACTTGAACCACATAGGTACAAAACGGCCTTTGGAACTTTTGCATATGGACTTAATGGGGCCAACTCGTCAACCATCTCTGGGAGGTAAATGGTATATTTTCTTATTGGTTGATGATTTTCTAGATATACTTGGGTAGCATTCTTAAAAGAAAAAGCTGATACCTTTGATTCTTTTCTCGAAATCTGCAATCGTATTATGATTGAAAAGAATGATAGGATTACTCGAGTTAGGAGTGATAGAGGTGGGGAATTCATAAATTCCAAATTCATTGATTTTTGCACTTCTAATGGCATTAAACATGAATTCTCTGCACCTTACACACCTCAACAAAATGGTGTAGTCGAGCGCAAAAACAGGGTCGTACAGGAAATGGCACGTGTTATGCTTCACAGCCGGAACTTACCTTTTATTTTTGGGCTGAAGCGGTGAACACTGCTGTTTATGTTATTAATCGCGTGTATTTGCGCCCGGGGACATTGAATACACCATATGAACTTTGGTTTTGTAGAAAACCTAACATCAAATATTTTCGCATCTTTGGGAGTCGGTGTTTTATTTTACGTGATCGTGAGAATCTTGGAAAATTTGACTCTCGAAGTGACGAAGGGATTTTCTTAGGTTATTCTACAAACAGCAGAGCATATCGAGTTTTTAACTTAGAATCTAAGACGATCGTAGAATCGATAAATGTTAAGGTAGATGAAGCTTTTCACTTTGAATCTGAAAAATCTACCCTCGATATCTCTCTTGATGATGATACACCTGCTAATGCATCTTCTTCTAACAATTCTTTCGATAATAATGATGCATCTAACGGTTCTTCAAGTTATCTGATGTGCAGGAATCATCTCGTGTACCTCCGCCTACTCCTCTACCTCAAACGTTACGCATCTCCAAGGATCACCCTGAATCGAACATCATTGGAGATCCACAAGAAGGAGTTAGAACACGGAGACAATTGGTTTGCGGATTTGCATGCTATGTATCTCAAATCGAACCAAGGAATGTTGATGAAGCTCTCCAAGATGATTACTGGATTAAAGCAATGCAGGAAGAGCTCCATCAATTCGAGCGAAACAAAGTCTGGGAATTAACGAAGCCTCCGAAGCAACACAATGTGATAGGTACCAAATGGATCTTCAAGAACAAGAAAAATGAAGAAGGTACTATCATCAGGAACAAAGCAAGGTTAGTTGCTCAAGGCTACTCTCAAGTAGAAGGTATAGACTTTGATGAAACTTTCGCCCCTGTAGCTAGACTCGAGTCCATTCGTATATTGTTTGCGATTGCTTGTCATTTTAAAATCAAATTATTTCAAATGGACGTTAAGAGCGCCTTTTTAAATGGGTTTTTAAATGAGGAAGTTTATGTGGCTCAACCGAAAGGTTTTGTGGATCATAAACTACCTAACCATGTTTTTCGTCTGAAAAAGGCTCTTTACGGTCTGAAACAAGCACCGCGAGCATGGTACGAAAGGTTGACAAAGCACCTTTTGGAAAAGGGCTACACTCGAGGGGGAGCTGACAGGACTCTCTTTGTGAAGCATTATCAAAACAATTTCATAGTTGCTCAAATCTATGTCGATGACATTGTTTTTGGCGCAACAAGAGATAATGATGCTTCCAAATTCGCGGAGACCATGGAAAGCGAATTTGAGATGTCCATGATGGGCGAATTGACTTATTTTCTTGGATTACAAGTTAAACAAAACGATGAAGGAATTCACTTGTGTCAATCCAAGTATGCACTGGAGTTGGTCAAAAAGTTTGATCTTGAAAATTCTAAGGATTTTCCGACTCCAATGGGAACTAGCCATAAGGGACTTGGAAGTGAATCACAAAGTGAGAATGTAGACGAGAAACTGTATCGCAGTATGATTGGAAGTCTACTATATCTCACGGCTAGTCGCCCGGATATATCCTTCAGTGTTGGGATTTGTGCGAGATATCAATCAGCACCGAAGGAGGTTCACCTGAAAGCGAAACGGATCATCCGATATATCAAAGGTACAATCAATTTCGGAATTTGGTATCCTATGGGAACGACTTTGGATATTGTTGGATACTCAGATGCCGATTGGGCTGGATCGGTGGATGACCGGAAAAGCACGAGTGGTGCATGCTTCTATCTTGGCCATTGCCTTGTTGCATGGCACAGTAAAAAGCAGAACTGCATAGCACTCTCGACTGCCGAAGCGGAGTACATTTCTGCAGGAAGTTGTTCAACCCAATTGATTTGGATGAAAAGCGTGTTGAGCGATTTCCGGATTTCAACATCTTCGGTAACCATTTTATGTGACAACACTAGTGCTATTAACATTTCAAAAAACCCTGTGTTGCACTCTAGAACAAAACATATTGAACTTAGATATCATTTTCTTAGAGAGCTAGTTGAATCAAACATTCTTCAACTGTCATATATTTCAACTGAGGATCAATTAGCTGATATCTTAACAAAACCTTTGGATCAAAAACGTTTTATTCACTTGCGTAAAGCAATTGGCATGCTTTCCTTGAAATAAACTCTTTTGAAACCTTTGCTTAGGTTAGGTTTTGTTTTTGTTTTTGTTTTGTTCTTTATCTATGTTTTGTACATAGGACATTAATTGAGCATAAATCATAATTGACTTTAATTGCATCCTTTTATGCATTTAGAAATTTATTATGCTTTTGATGTCATAATATTTCAATGTTGCAATGATCATTTACGTTAATTAAACCATCTTTTAAGTGATCAAAGTCAATTTCTCTCTCAATGATCTCTTGGTATAGTCATTATCATATTTGATTGCTTAGTCGAGTATGAATTCGAGATCAATGGTTTGGTTGAATACCTTATATATTAAATAATTGATAGCCAATTGAGGGGGAGTCAATGAAATGTAAAATGCTCAAAAGATGTGGAAAGAGTTACATCCCAATGAGGAGTGTGAAAACTACCACCACATGGAGAAAAAAAAAAAATACTCCATGAATGAAAAGCAAATTTTTGTTTTGAAAATTGTTGATGAAATTCATATTGAAATACTTGACTCAGTCGTATTTCATGGTTGGTATAAGGTGGGATTTTTGATTTAAAGATGCTCAAAGAGCCACTCCTTCAACAGATTGTCTAGATATATTATCTAACTTATCTGGGATTTCAAACATCTATTGATCTTGGTATTTCATTTTCTTTACCAAAATTGATGATTTGATAAAGGCATTACACATAAGATCAGGATAGATGTAATTGAAGTTGTTCAACTTTAAGTGTTTTAACTTTCGTAAATTTTCGTTTCATTTTTGGATATTTTTGATAGATTTTGCATAATCTATTTCTTGTTGTATGAAACGATGTCTTTTGTTTAAAGTTGACATGGTAAAGTGCTTACATACTTTTTCTGGATTTTATGGAATTTTTCTAAATTTTTCTGGAGAAAAAGTTGAAGCCGATCCGGATCGGGGAAGTGATCCGGATCCCGAACGCAGGATTTTCCTGCGGGTAGCCGATCCGGATCACATTCTCGATCCGATCCGGATCACGGCTAGGGTTTTTATAAAACAAAGATTTTTGATTTCTTTTACCCTAATCTTTTGTTTTCAAGCCTCTAGAGTTTCTCTCTCTAGATTTCTTGCTTCTTGGAGCTTCCAAACTCAAAGTTCTTCGGATTCAAGTAAGTTTTATTGATCAAAACTCGGTTTTTCACAGTTTTTTCATCAAACGTGAGTTGAAATCTTGGAACTTTTTCGTTTGTGAATGGTTTTTGATCAAATTTCTTTTGAAATAAGAACTCTGGGTCAATTAGTTTTGCTTTTATGCTGGGTTTTTACCTGATTAACGAGTTTTTAGGCTTCGATTTCTAAAAATTCGGTTTTAGGGCATAAAAGAGGAATTTTTGTAAATCATGGGATTGATCTATTTTTAAAATTCTTTTTGGAAAACTAATTTGATTCTTGGCTTCTCTACATGATTATGATTGTCTAGGTACAATTTTTCAAATTTTTCAAAATTGACGATTTTTCATATGTTCTTGAGTTGGTTCTGCACAGGACACTTCTTAAAAACTCACACCAATGGCACTCTCCTGGTTAATCCTGCTACTGGTCACGATGGTACATACTCGAGCAACCAACAAACTGAAACGAGCCAAGAAACTCCAACGAAAAGGTGAAGTGGAAGTTATAAGTGACACAGAACTTGAAGAAAATCCTGATGAAGTACACTGGGATATGTTGACAGATGATGATGATGATGAGGTATTGCCTACTAAATCTACACAAAAAGGAAAAGCACCCATGGACACTGGGAAAGCTCCTATGTCTGCTCCAACTATCTCTATAAAACGGAAACGACTTGCTCGACGTTTTGGACTAAGACAAGACACTAATGTTGACACGCCAATAGCTCCTGACTCTCCGCCACGTGTTGAAGAAGTATTCGTTAATAATGATCGTCTTAGAGCTTTTGCACATCGCGAATGCATTGGCGAAAGGCACGTTAACATTGAGGCTCTACGAGGTCACTCCCCTGAATTTGGTGTTTTGATTGAACAAGCAAACCTTATTCAAGTATGTCGCTTCCCAGAAACTCTTGGCTATTGTTTGCATCATGTGAGGACCTTCTATACTAATGCACGGCATCTTCGAGAGTTTGAGAACGGTCCTATGGAGTTCTACACGAATATCCAAGGCACAAGATTTAAGATCACTCCACAATTGATTGGCGAGGTTTTGGGAATGGAAGCCAGCAAGACAGGAGTTCACTACTTGAAGGGGTAAATTTGACAAACACTTATGGCGAAAAGTTATCGAGGGAATTTGTCTCGAGGGAACACAATCAACCGAAAAATCTGTTCGATCTAAAGAACTTCGTCTTGAATATCGCTTCTTAAACTTCATCACATGTTACAATATACTTCCAAATATGCAGACGAAGGTTGTGAGATGGGAACGGTTGTTGTTTTTGTATCTCATAGGACATCCATCAGAGGCAACGGCATTGAATATCAACATTCCGTACATCATCTGGAATAGAATGGCGCGATATGTTGAGCATCCTCATCCCACTGAGAGATTCCATTTCCATTGATTATAATGAGGATTTAAAGAAATTTCAGGTTGATCACTTCTACAACTTATCATCAATGTCTGAGCATGATAGATGAGTCTACTATTGTCAAATCCCTTCACAAGTTGCCACATGTCACTCAAGCTCCTGCATCTGGAACGAAGCCCGGTACAAGCACGGCTGCATCACCATCTCGACAAGAAACTGGCGATGATGATGAAGCATCATTAACTTCGATCTTCAAGTTACAGCAACGACTATCTGTCAAGCAGGAACAAATGTTGAAGGAACAACAAAGGATTGCCAATGAGCTTGAGATAACACAGCAGCTCACATTACCATCACGAAGAAGATAAATTCAATGGACAAGCGGATGCGAAAGATAATGTCTAAGATAGGTTGCACAAGTTCTGAAGATTCAGATTCTGACAACTGACTATCTTTGACTCATTTCTTTTTGTGCAGGATTTTTAGGATTTAGTCTTGTTGATTCTTTTAGTTTAGTTCTCAATTTGTGCATATTAATAGAATTTTTTTTTCTCTCCTTACATATTGTAGCTCTTGCTACGTTTTGGCTGTGTTTTGTGACAAAAAGGGGGAGAGAGTTAGAGAGAACTTTGAACAGAGAACTTTGAATGAATGAACAATGATTGTGAATATCAATTGTGAATATCAAGGTAAGTATGACTTCAACTCAACTTTGGTTTTTTCTTTGTGATTTGTGACATGCCTCTATACTAACTATTCGACTAACTATTTGGGCATGTAATATGACTAACAAGTTGATGTTGGACTAACATACTTTGACATTTGGTTTTCGATTGCTTAGAAGATATGTTGGTTTTAACTATGATTCTCTTACATATCTGAATTTTCAAATGTCATGATGAGAATAAACTCTATCTCTGTAGTTGGTTTTGTATGTTTCAATTCTTGAGGTATCTAACGATTTGTTTGTCAAGAATGCTTTCTGTGTGCAGAGATTACAGATGTCTAAGTCTAGAGTCTGTTCTAGGAGTTTATCTCATGTTTTTAATTTCTGGATCTCTTTTGTAAATTTTTGTTGTATGGTGATAGCAACAAAAATATCTTTTTGAATTTTCTTTTGTGGATTTGTGTTTTGTCACGAAACCGCCAAAGGGGGAGATTGTTACGGAATTTGAGTTGGCGTATTTCGTGAATGTATTAAGTCTTGAAGATTGAAGATGAAGAAACTTTGGATCGTATACCTCAATCTCAAGAAAGAAGAATTCAAAAGGATCAGGTACGTTTAACTAAAGAATTTTTGATGATCCGAATACTTCTTATAGTGTAGAAACACCTGGAAGAGGTTTTAATTGCTTAAACATCAAAAACTGGACATGGGACATGTTCAGGATCCGGATCGTGGCTTGCAATCCGGATCCCGAAGGGTGTTTGTTCATACACTGTTTCAATCCGGATCGCAGCATCTTTTGATCCGGATCCCGAACACTGGTTTTACCTTTTCACTTTTCGAATCCGGATCAGGATTTGCAATCCGGATCCCGAATGTGATGTTTGGTGAAACTGTATGAACGATCCGGATCGGGGACTATGATCCGGATCCCGAACAAGCAATTTTTCTGGAAACCGTCTTTCTTGCTTCTGCAATCCGGATCGCCCAATCCAATCCGGATCGCCGTCGGTAAATATCTCCAGAAAAGGCAGTTTTTGATCCTATCTTCTTCCAAGGGTTTCTAACCTATAAATAGGCCCTGTATTCATTTCTAGGGCATCCGCTATTACAGAAGAAAATAGCCGAAAAGAAAAAATCCACATATATAGAGAAGAAAGGAAATCAATAGATTTATTCTATGTTTCTTCATCTATATTGATTGATTTGATTCTAGGTTTTCCATACTCACATTTTGAGTAGAATCAAATCAATGAATACTTAGATGGTATTTCCGATCTATCTTTAATCTAAGTATTCGGCGGATCATCACCACCCAAACAAACAACGATTTACCCCAAATCGGCGCGTGGACTCGCGTGGCCTTGTGGATTCAAGGTGCAACCGCTCTCGTGGATTCGGAGCGAGGTACGTTCGTGGATTCGAAGCGTGCCACTGGGTGAAGACCGTGGATTCGGTCGGACGTCGTGGACTCGACGTTGGACGCTGTGGATTCAGCGTTGGGCGCGGATCGTGGATTCGAGAAGCGTCGTGGAGCGAGCGGGAAGATCTACTAGGAGCGTATGGTAAAAGGTTGAGTCGTCTGTGAGTACGTTATATCACCTTGTACGTGTGTTAATTCTAGTGGATTTCGCCGTGTTATCGGTCCCGTGGTTTTTTACTCCGGTTTGGAGTTTTTCCACGTAAAAATCTTGCGTGTTCTTTTATTTTTCCGCATTGGGTTTTATTGCGCAATGATTTTTTGAGTGTTTATTGTTT
>JAQOTM010000940.1:0-68378 GCA_029168755.2 Tillandsia fasciculata | reverse complement strand
CAACGGCAGCTATATTACCATAACCAAAAGGGTCAATTCAAGACCAAGGGGTAAAGGAGATGGTTCTATAAAATGGGTTGCACAAGCTCTGAAGACTCGGATTCTGATGAATGATCACTTTTTGACTGATTTATTTTTCTTTATTCTCATTTGTGCAGGATTTTTAGGACTTAGTTTTTGTTCTAACTTGTAGTTTAGTTCTCAGATTGTGCATATTAATGAACTTTTTAACTCTCCTTATATTTTGTAGCTTTTGCTACGTTTTTGGCTTTGTTTGTGACAAAAAGGGGGAGAGAGTTTGAGGGGAGAACTTGGACAATGCAACTGAACAATGTGAAACTTTGTGAACATTAAGGTAAGTATGATCTCAACTTCAACTTTGGTTTTTATCTTGTGATTTGTTGCATGTCCCCTACTAACTATTTGACTAACTATTTGGGCATGTATTATTACTAACAAGTTGATGTTGACTAACATTGTGACATTTGGTTTTTGAATGCCTAGAAGATATGTTGGTTTTAACTATGATTCTCTTACATATCTGAATTCTTTAAATGTCATGATGAGTATAAACTCTATCTCTGCACTTGGTTTTGTATGTTTCAATTCTTGAGGTATCTAACGATTTTGTTTGTCAAGAATGATTTCTTTGTGCAGAGAGTACAGATGTCTAAGTCTAGAGTCTGTTTTAGGAGTTTATCTCATGTTTTTAATTTTTGGATCTCATTGTAAATTTTTGTTGTATGGTGATAGCAACAAAAATATCTTTTTGAATTTTCTTTTGTGGATTTGTGTTTTGTCACGAAACCGCCAAAGGGGGAGATTGTTACGGAATTTGAGTTGGCGTATTTCGTGAAAGTATTAAGTCTTGAAGATTGAAGATGAAGAAACTTTGGATCATATACCTCAATCTCAAGAAAGAAGAATTCAAAAGGATCAGGTATGTTTAACTAAAGATTTTGGTGATCCGAATACTTCTTGTAGTGTAGAAACACCTGGAAGAGGTTTTAATTGCATAAATATCAAAAACTGGACATGGGACATGTTCAGGATCCGGATCAGACTTGCAATCCGGATCCCGAAGGGTGTTCGTTCATACACTGGTTCAATCCGGATCGCAGCATTCATGATCCGGATCCCGAACACTAGTTTTACCTTTTGCTTGCTGATCCGGATCAGGATTTGCAATCCGGATCCCGAACATGATGTTTGGTGAAACTGTATGAACGATCCGGATCCCGACACTACCATTTTTCTGGAAATCGTCTTTCTTGCTTCTGCAATCCGGATCGCCAATTCCAATCCGGATCGCCGTCGGTAAAATTTCCAGAAAAGGCTGTTTTTGATCCTATCTTCTTCCAATGGTTTCTAACCTATAAATAGCCCTGTATTCATTTCTAGGGCACAAAGCTATTATAGAAAAATAGCCGAAAGAAAAAATCCACATATAGAGAAGAAAGGAAATCAATAGATTTATTCTATGTTTCTTCATCTATATTGATTGATTTGATTCTAGGTTTTCCATACTCATTTTGAGTAGAATCAAATCAATGAATACTTAGATGGTATTTCCGATCTATCTTAATCTAAGTATTCGGCGGATCATCACCACCCAAAAACAACGATTTACCCCAAAATCGGCGCGTGGACTCGCGTGGCCTTGTGGATTCAAGGTGCAACCGCTCTCGTGGATTCGGAGCGAGGTACGTTCGTGGATTCGAAGCGTGCTACTGGGTGAAGACCGTGGATTCGGTCGGACGTCGTGGACTCGACGTTGGACGCTGTGGATTCAGCGTTGGGCGCGATCGTGGATTCGAGAAGCGTCGTGGAGCGAGCGGAGAAGATCTACTAGGAGCGTATGGTAAAAGGTTGAGTCGTCTGTGAGTACACGCCTTGTACGTGTGAAACTAGTGGACCCGGGCCGCCAACAGATCCGCCGCCATACGGGAAGCCCGTATAACGAAGCGACAACCTGCAAAAGATCAACTATACTATACAGATATCAGAGCTGAAAGTAAAACTGCTAGAAATAAAACTAAGGTGAACAACTACAACTCTCAATAGTACAACCAACCTCACCACCAAAAAACAAAAGTCTCTCGAGCAGTAAAATAAATACAACTCTATACCTCACTACAAAGTTCTCTCAACAGGAACTCTCAAAAGTAATAAGGGTACATCTACTCTCAGGACGACGACTGGTAGGGATCTAGCTCGCGACTCCCTTACCTCGATCAGAAGAAGCAGCAACAGGAGCAACTGGAACAGGAGTAGAAGTCCCTGTGGGAAAAGACACCACGACGGGTGTGAGAACTACGTCCCAAGTAGTTCTCAGTGGGTGCCGCCAACAAGCCCGACGGTCTGCCCACTAAGTCTACTAGAGGCATAAAGTAACAATAATAATACTGAAATGAAAGGGCTGGAAAAGTAACTCTACAGCTACTATGCCTCTATCTAGATGCTCAAGAAAATGGAACAGATGGAAACATGATGCATCTACTAACACACACAATATACTCACCAAATCTATACTGACTGCCGCAAAGGGTCCAGTCAAACCTGCGCCCACCTACTGCCGCACATCCTCAACAGGACGGGTCTACCGTAGGGTGTCCGTGAAAACTGGCCCAGCCAGAGGGACGGCGTCGACAAGTCGCGATAGCAAGTAACAGGCCCAACTCCGGAGTGGCTCTCGAGGGGAGCGACCCCACCGAGGAAAGTATCCGCGTATCTCTGTCGAGCTCAATATGGCTCATGCAGGCTAAAGTCCAACCCACGATCAACAAGATCGACAACGACACCAACGCTCACACACAGGCTGGAAAACCACACAGCCGGGGGCCACCGTCCACCAGACGGCTCCCACAACAGAACACTAAACTCACAGGAAAGACCGACACCATAAGGGTTCGGAAACCCGATAGGCCGGTGCTTAGAACCCTATCAAACAAGAACAGACTCTAGGCTCCGCCTATCGAAGTTCCCGACCCCTTATAGTTCGGGAACACAACGAACTCGGTACAACACGCAGAAGACACCAACAGGGCCCGAAAGTCCCGGGAGACCTACACCTACAACCCTATCAAACAAGAACAGGTTCCAGGCTCGGCCCCCGTGGCTTTCGTCCCGACAAAGGAACGGCCCCTAGAACCCAGACCACTCGAATCCTTTCGAGTGGGGAGATTTACAGGAAAAAGGTGACATTTGTTATTGAAAATCATTTTGATCTAGAAGAAATCCATATTTAATGATTTTAGTTCTTTTTAGAAAAACAGTTAGAAAAATAAGTGTTTTACCCAAACCCCGAAGGGCTGATGCCTTTGTCCAATCAAACAAGAACAGACTCCAGCGGCCCTTCGATGCTTGGAAGAAAACATTGGTAGACTAAAATCATGTGTATGTCGAAAAGGGTTCTGGGTTCTAGGTCCGGCTAACACTAATAAACTACTACCACTAACACAGTGGCGACAACCCCAAACAGGGGAAAACAAGACCTCCCGGGATCACCGTTTACCCCAAACGGTTCCCGGTACAGACAAGCAATCCGCTACATCTACCAGACTCCACTCTGCTCCCAAGCACGAGTGCAAATGCATCCCACACTAAAAGAAGTCCCGACCGCTCGGCCCACTACCCGGGCGAGGATAACACTAAGTCCAGGAATGAAACATAGTGTGGATGTCTAAACATAAATAACCCTAGCCCAAGTGAGGGTTTTCTACTGGTCTGGTTACACATGCAACATATGACGGGGGTGCTAGGTCAGGTTCCAAGAGAACAAAATTTAACAGGTAGAAGGAAGAAGAAGAGATCATCAGATAATTACAAAGAATAATAACATTCACATTCTAGCATGCTACCAGTCCAAACACTATCATGCATGATTCTATATCAATAGAATTAGCGCACAGTCCATAGATCCTGAAAGCAAAGCCACCCACCTGAAGACTGAACTGTCCGAAGTCCTACAGCTGATAAAACCAAGAAAAAAGCAACTCATGTCCAAAGGTCAAGCACAGTCCACAATCCCTCCTGGGTACAACAAAGGCTACAGTTATACACAATTCCCAAAATCTGTCAAAAATTACATAGTGCTGAATTTCAGCTGTAAGATGCCAATAAATCACCTGCTGTAGTGCTCAATAAATCCCAAATAAATACCACTGCGTTCCTCGCGTCGATAGCTTCGAAACAAGTACCTGCACGCCCAAATCGGAGCCCGTAGGCCAAGATATAAATTCCACAAAATCGGTGCGCAACACTAACAACCACATAACTGTAAAATCTTGCACAGATTAAGGAGGAAAGTGTATACCTTCGGGAAAATCTCCAAAAATTCCCAGAAAAATATATGATGATCTCTGCGTCGCGTAGATGAAAAAAGTCTATAAGCTCGTCCCGATCCGAGGTCTGTGCGCGAAGATATCCTCAAAAGAAGCTGCTGTCCTCACCAAAGCTCACAGCAAAAGGGGTCCCAATGAGCATGAGAAAACACCTCGAAAAACGCAAAATCTGAAAATGTACGTGAAATCCAAAATCGTAGCCTCACCTGTTGTGAATCCAACGGCGAAAAAATCGCTCAAAAATATGGTCGGAGTAGGTCGGGGGAGCTCGTACACCGAAGAGCGACGGAAGAACACCGAAGAACGAGCGTCGCGCCGCGCCAAGAAAATGAGGATCTCGAAAAGCGTGCACCCAAAAATCCTAAAACTCCTCCAAAGGATAGAGCACTGCGAGGGGGAAAATTTCTCTGAAGGCACCACAGGGAAAAGGGGCTAAAAAAGCCCAAAAGGACAAACAGGAATCCCTATTTAAAGGCCCAGCCCAAAGCATAACGGGCCGGGTTTTTCGGGCGCAGGATTCGGGCGCACTGCGCCCGAAACCCGGTCGGGGACGGTTTCCCATCCGACGCGCCCGGAACGCCCTGGTGCCGCCACGTCACCCCACAACAGGAATAGCGGTGCGGAGGTCCCCTGCGCGCCACGTGCCCCTCCCGCGGTCAGCGGGGTAGGTACGGACCACCAACCGCGTGCCGACGCGTGGCGCACTCGAGTACGGCCACCGCTCGCGTTGCGACGCGTGGCGCACTCGAGTGCGGCCGACAGCCCCGCGTCAGCGCCCCCCTGTGCGCCCTCTGTCCCGAGGCGGGTCCCCCACGCATCCGTGCACCGCGCGAACTGAGCCCGCCACTCAGCTGCCGCCCGCGTGTCCCTGCCCGGGTCTATGCACCCGCGCGGGAACTCCGTGGACCGAGCCCCCAGCGCCCGCCAATCGGAGACCGAAACGTGGGTCCCGCCCAGAATTCCTGCACCGGCGCTCAAACAGTGCACCAGCCGGTCAAATCAGTGAACCGCGCATCACGAGCCCGCCAATCAGGCGGCGCCACGTGTCCATGCGCCGGGTCTGTGCACCCAGCCGCGCCCCTTTGTGGACCGAGCGCTGCGGACCGGCCAATCATGGGCCGCCACGTGGCAGCCGGCGGTCCACGGCCCCTCCCATGCACCGAAATTCAGCGAAAAACTTCCGGGAGTCCGTTTTTGGGCATCCGGACTCAGAATCAAACAAGCAAATAGCCGTTTTCAAGCGTTTTTTTCCGCGCTGAATCCAAATCCAACCTCTGTTTGACCCAAATCAATTTCGAAAATTCGGCAAATGCAGCCGAAGGCCAATCCAGCTGTGGATATCACACAGGGTCCATCAGTGGCATCCCTTTGATGCACTATGGGCCAGATACACCAACACTAGGTGTTCTACACCACGGTTCATGGGAGAAGCTACACAGGGGTCAGGGTCACCACATCCTCCCCCACTAAAAGGAAGTTTCGTCCCCGAAACAACAACACACCACAACAACAAAACAAAGACAATCAAATCAACCAAAGAACACAAACACTAAACTAACAAGAAAGGTACGGCTCCACCAGCAGAAAAGTCATCAACCCCAGCCCTCGATTTAGAAAACAGCTGAAATTAGCGAAAAGTCCGAAAATTTCGAAAGATCAGTACCTTCGCCCCAATCAAACAAGAACAGGTTTGGGCACTGTCTCCATTTCTGGAGTAATCTTTTGAAGTTTTCGTCCTATTCGTCAATTTCAGTACTAAGCGAGAAAGGGAGAGAAGTGTTGGTGCCGTTCCTGCTGTGGCAACAAAAACGAATGCTACCACTAACGAGACTCCTAAGGACGCAACCCCTAGTCCTAAACGTCACAACTGCTCCCGAGGTGGCGTCTGTCCAAAGCCGCTGAAGCTGCTGCTGCTGGAAGGATACGCCGACAATCCGAGAAAACGAACTCCTCCAGTCCAACCCGTAGAAGGGTAACTGCTCTCAATCCATCATCAGTCGTAGCACTGCACCGCATCAACCAGTCCAACATGTGTGCTCAAACCAAGTCCTGAAGCTGTCCTTGAATCGTCACATCAGCCGGTGAAGTCCTAAGTCTCAACTACACTGATCATACACCGCGAACCTCCTCAACTCGTAAGATACAGGGAAGAATCCAATTGCCAAAACATGTAGCAAACTTCCTAACCCATACCCATGCAAGGATGCTGATGCAGATGCTCAACTAATAATGCAGAAGGATGCAGCGGTAACGAAATGCTCAATTCAGCTAACTGAAATAAAATCATACCTGCCGCGACATGATCTGCTGCCGGGGTGTCCTCCACCAGGGCTGCATAGACCCGTCCGCTGGGTGCTGAAGATCGTCGTCCCGTCTGTCCCGACGTCGTACCCCACTCTGTCTGACGGTGTACCGGAGGGGCTTCCGCTTCTTGAACTGACAAGGGAGGTGCTGTAGCAAGGGGTCGCACTGACAAAATGGTCTGAGGGCAAGCTGCGCGGAAATGTCCCAACTCTCCACAGAGGAAACACCGCCCCCGTCTCTGATCACACTGCGACGGTGGATGAGGCCCGCCACAGATGACGCACCGCTCCTGTCGCTGCTGCTGATACTGCTGCTGCTGCGGGGGCCCACCTGATCTCCGGCGCCTACGAAACTCACGACCCTCAGGATGAGATCGTGGAGGTCTCGGAGGTCCCTGCCGACTAGACTGCCCCTCATCCATCGGCGCCGGGCGCTTCGCCCCTGGAATCGCTACAGGGGCTGGAGCCACCTCTGCCATGACTGCCTCTCCAGACTCAACATATAACGCCTGCTCCATCGAAGCCTCTAATGTTTGCAATCTGCAAGAGCGAACAAGCTGATAAATGTCCCGCCGCAGCCCCGCTCAAACATGTAAGTCTGGTGAGCCTCATCCCTGGCCACGTGAGGCATACTAGCTATCAACCGATTGAATTCAGCTATGTATGCATGCACGGGCCGATCTCCCTGGCGGAGACTCCTCAGCTGCTCCTCCAATCTCTGCCGTACACTCTCAGGAAAGAAGGCCCCCAAAAGGAGACTGCGGAACTCCGCCCAAGTGAGAAGCTGCGACCCAGGCGGACCAGCGGGTCGCACACGCCGCCACCAAGCCTCGGCGTTGCCCTCCAGATAATGCGCTGCCAAGAAGACCCGAAACCGATCCTGAACGAACAAACTCTCAAAGTGACGCTCCATGGCCGTAACCCAAGTCTCGGCCTCCCACGGCTCAGCACCCAGACCAGAGAAACGAGGTGGATCGAACCGGCGAAACCTCATCAACAGATCCACCGCTGCACACTGCTCAGAAGAAGTAAAAGGTCCCGTCGACCCAGACGGTGGTCTGCACGAAACCGGCTCGACAGGAACTGCCGGTGCTGACGGAATCACAGGGGGCGCTGCAGCTGGCGAAGAGGGCACAGGCGAACTCTCAGGGGGTGCTACCACCGGCTGTGACCTCTGCTCTAACATAAGAATCATCCGACCCAAGGCCTCCTCCTGGCGTCGGGAAGCCTCCTCCTGGCGCTGCGAGGCCTCCTCCTGGCGTCGCAAGGTCTCCTCCTGACGCTGAGAGGTCTCCTCATCCTGGCGTCGCAAGGTCTCTGACAACTGAGCCATCTGAGCCCGAAGCTCCTGTACCTCACTCTGCTGACACTGTGCTGGCTCCTCCTGCCCAGGCTCATCGGAGGGGGAAGGCTGAGAACGCGTCTGCACCCGGCGTCGGGGAGGCATCGTGCCCACCTGCAATCCACATGCAAACATCAGGACAGTACCAAACAACACTCGACCCAATCTAGCGAAAGTCTAAGACATGTCATCCATTCCTTAGCATTATGTTGTCTGCAGCCAACATAATCGCTTAGGAGAATAAACATGCCAATCACTCATCCCGTCCATTGGGAGAGGTATAAAACTCAATCAGGACTCTCGCTAACAGTCACGACTCTCACGTAGTCATCCTAATGTCCAACCACAAGCCTAGGGTTTCTAAGTCCCCAATGACCTATATCCTAGGCTCTGATACCACCTAATCTGTCACGCCCCGGCGTCGAAACTGCGACCCGGGCTCGCCAACAGATCCGCCGCCCATACGGGAAGCCCCGTATAGACGAAGCGACAACCTGCAAAAGATCAACTATACTATACAGATATCAGAGCTGAAAGTAAAACTGCTAGTAATAAAAACTAAGTGAACAACTGCAACTCTCAATAGTACAACCAACCTCACCAAAAAAAAACAGAGATCTCTCCAGCAGTAAAATAAATACAACTCTATACCTCACTACAAATTTCTCTCGACAGGAACTCTCAAAAGTAATAAGGGTACATCTACTCTCAGGACGACGACTGGTAGGGATCTAGCTCGCGACTCCCTTACCTCGATCAGAAGAAGCAGCAACAGGAGCAACTGGAACAGGAGTAGAAGTCCCTGTGGGAAAAGACACCACGACGGGTGTGAGAACTACGTCCCAAGTAGTTCTCAGTGGGTGCCGCCAACAAGCCCGACGGTCTGCCCACTAAGTCTACTAGAGGCATAAAGTAACAATAATAATACTGAATGAAAGGGCTGGAAAAGTAACTCTACAGCTACTATGCCTCTATCTAGATGCTCAAGAAAATGAAACAGATGGAAACATGATGCATCTACTAACACCCACAACATACTCACCAAATCTATACTGACTGCCGCAAAGGGTCCAGTCAAACCTGCGCCCACCTACTGCCGCACATCCTCAACAGGACGGGTCTACCGTAGGGTGTCCGTGAAAACTGGCCCAGCCAGAGGGACGGCGTCGACAAGTCGCGATAGCAAGTAACAGGCCCAACTCCGGAGTGGCTCTCGAGGGGAGCGACCCCACCGAGGAAAGTATCCGCGTATCTCTGTCGAGCTCAATATGGCTCATGCAGGCTAAAGTCCAACCCACGATCAACAAGATCGACAACGACACCAACGCTCACACACAGGCTGGAAAACCACACAGCGGGGGCCACCGTCCACCAGACGGCTCCCACAACAGAACACTAAACTCACAGGAAGGACCGACACCATAAGGGTTCGGAAACCCGATAGGCCGGTGCTTAGAACCCTATCAAACAAGAACAGACTCTAGGCTCAACCTATCGAGGTTCCCGACCCCTTATAGTTCGGGAACACAACGAACTCGGTACAACACGCAGAAAACACCAACAGGGCCCGAAAGTCCCGGGGGACCTACACCTACAACCCTATCAAACAAGAACAGGTTCCAGGCTCGGCCCCCGTGGCTTTCGTCCCGACAAAGGAACGGCCCCTAGAACCCAGACCACTCGAATCCTTTCGAGTGGGGAGATTTACAGGAAAAAGGTGACATTTGTTATTGAAAATCGTTTTGATCTAGAAGAAATCCATATTTAATGATTTTAGTTCTTTTTAGAAAAACAGTTAGAAAAATAAGTGTTTTACCCAAACCCCGAAGGGCTGATGCCTTTGTCCAATCAAACAAGAACAGACTCCAGCGGCCCTTCGATGCTTGGAAGAAAACATTGGTAGACTAAAATCATGTGTATGTCGAAAAGGGTTCTGGGTTCTAGGTCCGGCTAACACTAATAAACTACTACCACTAACACAGTGGCGACAACCCCAAACAGGGGAAAACAAGACCTCCCGGGATCACCGTTTACCCCAAACGGTTCCCGGTACAGACAAGCAATCCGCTACATCTACCAGACTCCACTCTGCTCCCAAGCACGAGTGCAAATGCATCCCACACTAAAAAGAAGTCCCGACCGCTCGGCCCACTACCCGGGCGAGGATAACACTAAGTCCAGGAATGAAACATAAAGTGTGGATGTCTAAACATAAATAACCCTAGCCCAAGTGAGGGTTTTCTACTGGTCTGGTTACACATGCAACATATGACGGGGGTGCTAGGTCAGGTTCCAAGAGAACAAAATTTAACAGGTAGAAGGAAGCAGAAGAGATCATCAGATAATTACAAAGAATAAAAACATTCACATTCTAGCATGCTACCCAGTCCAAACACTATCATGCATGATTCTATATCAATAGAATTAGAGCACAGTCCATAGATCCTGAAAGCAAAGCCACCCACCTGAAGACGCTAACTGTCCGAAGTCTACAGCTGAGAATACCCAGGAAACAGCAACTCACAATCCAAAGGTCAAGCACAGTCCACAATCCCTCCTGGGTACAACACAAGGCTACAGTTACACTTAAATCCCAAAATCTGTCCAAGTATTAAAGTGCTGCGATTTCAGCTGCAAAGATGCCAATTTTTCACCTGCTGACAGCTCAATAAATTCCAGATAAAATACCACAGCGTTCCTCGCGTCGATAGCTTCGAAACAAGTACCTGCACGCCCAAATCGGAGCCCGTAGGCCAAGATATAAATTCCACAATACGGTGCGCGAAAACATACATCCACATAACTGTAAATCTTGTACAGATAAAGGAGGAAGGTGTATACCTTCGGAAAATCTCCAAAAATTCCAGAAAAATCCACGATGATCCTCGCGTCGAGTAGATGAAAAAAGTCTATAAGCACGTCCTGATCCGAGATCTGTGCGCGAAGATATCCTCAAAGGAAGCTGCTGTCCTCACCAAAAGCTCACAGCAAAAGGGGTCCCAATGAGCACGAGAAAACACCTCGAAAAACGCGAAATCTGAAAATGTGCGTGAAACCCAAAATCGTAGCCTCACCTGTTACGAATCCAACGGCGAAGAAATCGCTCAAAAAGATGGTCGGAGTAGGTCGGGGGAGCTCGTACACCGAAGAGCGACGGAAGAAACACCGAAGAACGAGCGTCGCGCCGCGCCAAGAAAATGAGAATCTCGAAAAGCGTGCACCCAAAAATCCTAAAACTCTGCAAAGGATAGAGCACTGCGAGGGGGAAAACTTTTGGAAGGCTCCACAGGGAAAAGGAGGCTAAAAAGCCCAAAGGACAAACAGGGAATCCTATTTAAAGGCCCAGCCCAAAGCATAACGGGCCGGGTTTTCGGGCGCAGGATTCGGGCGCACTGCGCCCGAACCGGTCGGACGGTTCCCATCCGACGCGCCCGGAACGCCCTGGTGCCGCCACGTCACCCACAACAGGGAACAGCGGTGCGGAGGTCCCGCTGCGCGCCACGTGCCCCTCCCGCGGTCAGCGGGGTAGGTACGGACCACCAACCGCGTGCCGACGCGTGGCGCACTCGAGTACGGCCACCGCTCGCGTTGCGACGCGTGGCGCACTCGAGTGCGGCCGACAGCCGCGTCAGCGCCCCCCTGTGCGCCTCTGTCCCGAGGCGGGTCCCCACGCATCCCGTGCACCGCGCGAACTGAGCCCGCCACTCAGCTGCCGCCACGTGTCCCTGCGCCGGGTCCACGCACCCGCGCGGGAACTCCGTGGACCGCGCCCCCAGCGCCCGCCAATCGGAGACCGAAACGTGGGTCCGCCCAGAATTCCTGCACCGGCGCTCAAACATGCACCAGCCGGTCAAATTCAGTGACCGCGCATCACGAGCCCGCCAATCAGGCGGCGCCACGTGTCCATGCGCCGGGTCCGTGCACCCAGCCGCGCCCCTCTGTGGACCGAGCGCTGCGGACCGGCCAATCACAAGCCGCCACGTGGCAGCCGGCGGTCCACGGCCCCTCCCATGCACCGAAATTCAGCGAAAACTTCCGGGAGTCCGTTTTTGGGCATCCGGACTCAGAATCAAACAAGCAAATAGCCGTTTTCAAGCGTTTTTCCGCGCTGAATCCAAATCCAACCTCTGTTTGACCCAAATCAATTTCGAAAATTCGGCAAATGCAGCCGAAGGCCAATCCAGCTGTGGATATCACACAGGGTCCATCAGTGGCATCCCTTTGATGCACTATGGGCCAGATACACCAACACTAGGTGTTCTACACCACGGTTCATGGGAGAAGCTACACGGGGGTCAGGGTCACCACATCCTCCCCCACTAAAAGGAAGTTTCGTCCCCGAAACAACAACACACCACAACAACAAAACAAAACAATCAAATCAACCAAAGAACACAAACACTAAACTAACAAGAAAGGTACGGCTCCACCAGCAGGAAAGTCATCAACCCCAACCCTCGATTTAGAAAACAGCTGAAATTAGCGAAAAGTTCAAAAATTTCGAAAGATCAGTGCCTTCGCCCCAATCAAACAAGAACAGGTTCGGGCACTGTCTCCATTTCTGGAGCAATCTTTCGAAGTTTTCGTCCTGTTCGTAAATTTCAGTACTAAGGCGAGAAAAGGGAGAGAAGTGTTGGTGCCGTTCCTGCTGTGGCAACAAAAACGAATGCTACCACTAACGAGACTCCTAAGGACGCAACCCCTAGTCCTAAACGTCACAACTGCTCCCGAGGTGGCGTCTGTCCAAAGCCGCTGAAGCTGCTGCTGCTGGAAGGATACGCCGACAATCCGAGAAAACGAACTCCTCCAGTCCAACCCGCAGAAGGGTAACTGCTCTCAATCCATCATCAGTCGTAGCACTGCACCGCATCAACCAGTCCAACATGTGTGCTCAAACCAAGTCCTGAAGCTGTCCTTGAATCGTCACATCAGCCGGTGAAGTCCTAAGTCTCAACTACACTGATCATACACCGCGAACCTCCTCAACTCGTAGGATACAGGGAAGAATCCAATTGCTAAAACATGTAGCAAATTCCTAACCCACACCCATGCAAAGATGCTGATGCAGATGCTCAACTAATAATGCAGAAGGATGCAGCGGTAACGAAATGCTCAATTCAGCTAACTGAAATAAAATCATACCTGCCGCGACATGATCTGCTGCCGGGGTGTCCTCCACCAGGGCTGCATAACCCGTCCGCTGGGTGCTGAAGATCGTCGTCCCGTCTGTCCCGACGTCGTACCCCACTCTGTCTGACGGTGTACCGGAGGGGCTTCCGCTTCTTGAACTGGCAAGGGAGGTGCTGTAGCAAGGGGTCGCACTGACAAAATGGCCTGAGGGCAAGCTGCGCGGAAATGTCCCAACTCTCCACAGAGGAAACACCGCCCCCGTCTCTGATCACACTGCGACGGTGGATGAGGCCCGCCACAGATGACACACCGCTCCTGTCGCTGCTGCTGATACTGCTGCTGCTGCGGGGCCCACCTGATCTCCGGCGCCTACGAAACCCACGACCCTCAGGATGAGATCGTGGAGGTCTCGGAGGTCCCTGCCGACTAGACTGCCCCTCATCCATCGGCGCCGGGCGCTTCGCCCCTGGAATCGCTACAGGGGCTGGAGCCACCTCTGCCATGACTGCCTCTCCAGACTCAACATATAACGCCTGCTCCATCGAAGCCTCTAATGTCTGCAATCTGCAAGAGCGAACAAGCTGATAAATGTCCCGCCGCAGCCCCCGCTCAAACATGTAAATCTGGTGAGCCTCATCCCTGGCCACGTGAGGCATACTAGCTATCAACCGATTGAATTCAGCTATGTATGCATGCACGGGCCGATCTCCCTGGCGGAGACTCCTCAGCTGCTCCTCCAATCTCTGCCGTACACTCTCAGGAAAGAAGGCCCCCAAAAGGAGACTGCGGAACTCCGCCCAAGTGAGAAGCTGCGACCCAGGCGGACCAGCGGGTCGCACACGCCGCCACCAAGCCTCGGCGTTGCCCTCCAGATAATGCGCTGCCAAGAAGACCCGAAACCGATCCTGAACGAACAAACTCTCAAAGTGACGCTCCATGGCCGTAACCCAAGTCTCGGCCTCCCACGGCTCAGCACCCAGACCAGAGAAGCGAGGTGGATCGAACCGGCGAAACCTCATCAACAGATCCACCGCTGCACACTGCTCAAAAGAAGTAAAAGGTCCCGTCGACCCAGACGGTGGTCTGCACGAAACCGGCTCGACAGGAACTGCCGGTGCTGACGGAATCACAGGGGGCGCTGCAGCTGGCGAAGAGGGCACAGGCGAACTCTCAGGGGGTGCTACCACCGGCTGTGACCTCTGCTCTAACATAAGCATCATCCGACCCAAGGCCTCCTCCTGGCGTCGGGAAGCCTCCTCCTGGCGCTGCGAGGCCTCCTCCTGGCGTCGCAAGGTCTCTTCCTGACGCTGCGAGGCCTCCTCCTGGCGTCGCAAGGTCTCTGACAACTGAGCCATCTGAGCCCGAAGCTCCTGTACCTCACTCTGCTGACACTGTGCTGGCTCCTCCTGCCCAGGCTCATCGGAGGGGGAAGGCTGAGAACGCGTCTGCACCCGGCGTCGGGGAGGCATCGTGCCCACCTGCAATCCACATGCAAACATCAGGACAGTACCAAACAACACTCGACCCAATCTAGCGAAAGTCTAAGACATGTCATCCATTCCTTAGCATTATGTTGTCTGCAGCCAACATAATCGCTTAGGAGAATAAACATGCCAATCACTCATCCCGTCCATTGGGAGAGGTATAAAACTCAATCAGGACTCTCGCTAACAGTCACGACTCTCACGTAGTCATCCTAATGTCCAACCACAAGCCTAGGGTTTCTAAGTCCCCAATGACCTATATCCTAGGCTCTGATACCACCTAATCTGTCACGCCCCGGCGTCGAAACTGCGACCCGGGCTCGCCAACAGATCCGCCGCCCATACGGGAAGCCCCGTATAGACGAAGCGACAACCTGCAAAAGATCAACTATACTATACAGATATCAGAGCTGAAAGTAAAACTGCTAGAAATAAAAACTAAGTGAACAACTGCAACTCTCAATAGTACAACCAACCTCACCAAAATACAGAGATCTCTCCAGCAGTAAAATAAATACAACTCTATACCTCACTACAAAGTTCTCTCAACATGAACTCTCAAAAGTAATAAGGGTACATCTACTCTCAGGACGACGACTGGTAGGGATCTAGCTCGCGACTCCCTTACCTCGATCAGAAGAAGCAGCAACAGGAGCAACTGGAACAGGAGTAGAAGTCCCTGTGGGAAAAGACACCACGACGGGTGTGAGAACTACGTCCCAAGTAGTTCTCAGTGGGTGCCGCCAACAAGCCCGACGGTCTGCCCACTAAGTCTACTAGAGGCATAAAGTAACAATAATAATACTGAAATGAAAGGGCTGGAAAAGTAACTCTACAGCTACTATGCCTCTATCTAGATGCTCAAGAAAATGAAACAGATGGAAACATGATGCATCTACTAACACACACAATATACTCACCAAATCTATACTGACTGCCGCAAAGGGTCCAGTCAAACCTGCGCCCACCTACTGCCGCACATCCTCAACAGGACGGGTCTACCGTAGGGTGTCCGTGAAAACTGGCCCAGCCAGAGGGACGGCGTCGACAAGTCGCGATAGCAAGTAACAGGCCCAACTCCGGAGTGGCTCTCGAGGGGAGCGACCCCACCGAGGAAAGTATCCGCGTATCTCTGTCGAGCTCAATATGGCTCATGCAGGCTAAAGTCCAACCCACGATCAACAAGATCGACAACGACACCAACGCTCACACACAGGCTGGAAAACCACATAGCCGGGGGCCACCGTCCACCAGACGGCTCCCACAACAGAACACTAAACTCACAGGAAGGACCGACACCATAAGGGTTCGGAAACCCGATAGGCCGGTGCTTAGAACCCTATCAAACAAGAACAGACTCTAGGCTCCGCCTATCGAGGTTCCCGACCCCTTATAGTTCGGGAACACAACGAACTCGTACAACACGCAGAAAACACCAACCAGGGCCCGAAAGTCCCGGGGGACCTACACCTACAACCCTATCAAACAAGAACAGGTTCCAGGCTCGGCCCCCGTGGCTTTCGTCCCGACAAAGGAACGGCCCCTAGAACCCAGACCACTCGAATCCTTTCGAGTGGGGAGATTTACAGGAAAAAGGTGACATTTGTTATTGAAAATCGTTTTGATCTAGAAGAAATCCATATTTAATGATTTTAGTTCTTTTTAGAAAAACAGTTAGAAAATAAGTGTTTTACCCAAACCCCGAAGGGCTGATGCCTTTGTCCAATCAAACAAGAACAGACTCCAGCGGCCCTTCGATGCTTGGAAGAAAACATTGGTAGACTAAAATCATGTATATGTCGAAAAGGGTTCTGGGTTCTAGGTCCGGCTAACACTAAATAACTACTACCACTAACACAGTGGCGACAACCCCAAACAGGGGAAAACAAGACCTCCCGGGATCACCGTTTACCCCAAACGGTTCCCGGTACAGACAAGAAATCCGCTACATCTACCAGACTCCACTCTGCTCCCAAGCACGAGTGCAAATGCATCCCACACTACAAAGAAGTCCCGACCGCTCGGCCCACTACCCGGGCGAGGATAACACTAAGTCCAGGAATGAAACATAGAGTGTGGATGTCTAAACATAAATAACCCTAGCCCAAGTGAAGGTTTTCTACTGGTCTGGTTACACATGCAACATATGACGGGGGTGCTAGGTCAGGTTCCAAGAGAACGAAAATTTAACAGGTAGAAGGAAGCAGAAGAGATCATCAGATAATTACAAAGAATAAAAACATTCACATTCTAGCATGCTACCCAGTCCAAACACTATCATGCATGATTCTATATCAATAGAATTAGAGCACAGTCCATAGATCCTGAAAGCAAAGCCACCCACCTGAAGTGCTGAACTGCCCGAAGCTCTACAGCTGATAATACCCAAGAAACAGCAACTCACAATCCAAAGGGTCAAGCACAGTCCACCCTCCCTCCTGGGTACAACAAGGTGCTACAGTTATACACAATTCCCAAAATCTGTCCAAAATTAAAGTGCTGATATTTCAGCTGTAATGAGGCCAATAAATCACCTGCTGTATCTGCTCAATAAATCCCAGATAAAATATCACTGCGTTCTACTCGAAGATAGCTTCGAAACAAGTACCTGTACGCCCAAAACGGAGCCCAGTAGGCCAAGATATAAATTCCACAAAACGGGCGCGCGAACACATACATCCACATAACTGTAAAATCTTGCACAGATTAAGGAGGAAGGTGTATACCTGCGGAAAAATCTCCAAAAATTACCAGAAAAATATATGATGATCCTCGCGTCGCGTAGATGAAAAAAGTCTATAAGCTCGTCCCGATCCGAGGTCTGTGCGCGAAGATATCCTCAAAAGAAGCTGCTGTCCTCACCAAAAGCTCACAGCAAAAGGGGTCCCAATGAGCACGAGAAAACACCTCGAAAAACGCGAAATCTGAAAATTTGCGTGAAATCCAAAATCGTAGCCTCACCTGTTGCGAATCCAACGGCGAAGAAATCGCTCAAAAATATGGTCGGAGTAGGTCGGGGGAGCTCGTACACCGAAGAGCGACGGAAGAAACACCGAAGAACGAGCGTCGCGCCGCGCCAAGAAAATGAGGATCTCGAAAAGCGTGCACCCAAAAATCCTAAAACTCCTCCAAAGGATAGAGCACTGCGAGGGGGAAAATTTCTCTGAAGGCACCACAGGGAAAAGAAGGCTAAAAAGCCCAAAGGACAAACAGGGAATCCTATTTAAAGGCCCAGCCCAAAGCATAACGGGCCGGGTTATCGGGCGCAGGATTCGGGCGCACTGCGCCCGAAACCCGGTCGGACGGTTCCCATCCGATGCGCCCGGAACGCCCTGGTGCCGCCACGTCACCCCACAACAGGGAACAGCGGTGCGGAGGTCCCGCTGCGCGCCACGTGCCCCTCCCGCGGTCAGCGGGGTAGGTACGGACCACCAACCGCGTGCCGACGCGTGGCGCACTCGAGTACGGCCACCGCTCGCGTTGCGACGCGTGGCGCACTCGAGTGCGTCCGACAGCCGCGTCAGCGCCCCCCTGTGCGCCCTCTGTCCCGAGGCGGGTCCCTACGCATCCCGTGCACCGCGCGAACTGAGCCCGCCACTCAGCTGCCGCCGCGTGTCCCTGCGCCGGGTCTATGCACCCGCGCGGGGAACTCCGTGGACCGAGCCCCCAGCGCCCGCCAATCGGAGACCGAAACGTGGGTCCCGCCCAGAATTCCTGCACCGGCGCTCAAACAGTGCACCAGCCGGTCAAATTCAGTGAACCGCGCATCACGAGCCCGCCAATCAGGCGGCGCCACGTGTCCATGCGCCGGGTCCGTGCACCCAGCCGCGCCCCTCTGTGGACCGAGCGCTGCGGACCGGCCAATCATGGGCCGCCACGTGGCAGCCGGCGGTCCACGGCCCCTCCCATGCACCGAAATTCAGCGAAAACTTCCGGGAGTCCATTTTTGGGCATCCGGACTCAGAATCAAACAAGCAAATAGCCGTTTTCAAGCGTTTTTCCGCGCTGAATCCAAATCCAACCTCTGTTTGACCCAAATCAATTTTGAAAATTCGGCAAATGCAGCCGAAGGCCAATCCAGCTGTGGATATCACATAGGGTCCATCAGTGGCATCCCTTTGATGCACTATGGGCCAGATACACCAACACTAGGTGTTCTACACCACGGTTCATGGGAGAAGCTACACAGGGGTCAGGGTCACCACAGTCTGTGAGTACGGTATATCACCTTGTACGTGTGTTAATTCTAGTGGATTTCACCGTGTTATCGGTCCCGTGGTTTTTTTACTCCGGTTTGGAGTTTTTCCACGTAAAAATCTTGCGTGTTCATTTATTTTTCCGCATTGGGTTTTATAGCGCAACGATTTTTGAGTGTTTATTGTTTACACCTATTCACCCCCCTCTAGGTGTTTTTTCCCCTATTTAGATCCAATTACTTATAACCCAACAAGTGGTATCAGAGCGGGAATAGGGTTGTAAACAATGGTTGAAGGTGGAAACATCAATCGACCCCCTTTCTTTGATGGAACAAATTATGCGTACTGGAAAGTGCGGATGAAAGCCTTTTTAATTTCCATCGACGAAAGGGTGTGGCAATCAATTGAATTAGGATGGTCTAATCCAACTGAATTTTTAGATGATGTTCGCACCTTAAAACCTAGGTCGAAATGGACCAAGGAAGAGATAGACTCTTCTTCTTACAATGGCAAAGGGATTAATGCTTTATTTAATGCTTTGTCACAAACAGAATTCTCTCGCGTCTCGGCATGTGAGACTGCGAAAGAAATCTGGGATGTTCTTCAAGTTACGCATGAGGGAACTAACCTAGTGAAGATTCAGAAACTGCAAATGCTTACGAGCAAATTTGACTCTATCTCTATGGCAGAGAATGAATCTTTCACTGATTATTACACACGATTGCAAGACATCGTAAACTCATGTGCTAACTTGGGAGAGAAGATTCCAGAATTTAAAGTTGTAAGAAAAATTCTAAGAACTCTTCCTGAACGATTTCGCCCGAAGGTTGCAGCCATTGAAACAATTAAACACCCGGACGAAATGCGTGTAGAAGAATTAGTAGGTGCTTTACAAACTTATGAAATGACATTTCCTACTAACTATTCTTCTGGAAAAGCATCCTCTTCTAAGTCTTCAGGTTACGCATTGAAATCAACTAAAGAAGAAGACGCGGATTCATCCTCCTCGGACGACGACGAGAACCTTTCTATGGAGGACTTTGAGAAGCAGCTCGCTCTCTTGACAAGGAAGTTTCGCCGGAACTTTCGAAGGGGTAATCCAAGCAAAACTTCATCCTTCGAAAAGTCCAAGAAAGGCAAGGGATTTTCAAGCCACAAGTCAAGAAAGCAAGAAAACTTCTCAAAGGATAAGAAAAGTTCTGAGGGACAGGTTCCACGCACTGTAGCAGCCCGAAATGTCCCCTGCGCCCGAAAGTGGGGACACAGGGGTCATTTTCCCAAAAGATTTTTGGGCCTATAAATAGGCCTCCTCCCCTCTCTTCTTGGGCTTTTTCCGAGAGAAAGAGAGAGAACCAGGGAGAGATCTTTGAAGAGAAGTTTTTCCTCTCACATTTTTCTACCTCGTGGTGCGTTCCCAGATTTTTGGGAAGATCGACAGCGGCGTTTCAGATTTTACAGTGTGCCTCGGTTTTCCCCCATTTCGGCCCGTTATCGTCGCATTTCTGTCCGAGGAGTCCCCTGCGCAGTACAGAAGTCCGATTCCGACAATTTCTTCGCCAGTGTGTTCCTAAGAGGTAGGGCTTCGTTTTTTGTGTTGATGGTTTCTCTGGATTCCGATTTCTTGGCACGATTCCCGAGGTGATTTGACCCCCTATTTTGCTGATTGGATTTTTGGACAGCGGTAACTTCGACGAATTGTTTCTCAGCGTAGGAGTATCGGATTGAGGTGATTCAAGAGTCGATTTTGGGCTATTTTTCGCGAGGAACGCAACCGTGATTTTTCTGGGATTTTAGGAGCTCGGGACAGAGGTGAAATTCCTCGTTTTGCGTGCTGATTGTAAAAACAGCAATTATGTGTTGGAACTTGTAGTTTTTACACCGTGTACACTTATGTGCTGTTGTAGGATATTGTTGCAGCTGACGGTGTGTTTAGAGGACAGCGGGTATTTTCTGGGTGTTGTGTGCACGCTTTTCGAGGTGGGTGGTTGCGTATCCCTCTTTGTTGACTTGCACACTAGGAATAAAAGAGTTCTCAATTATACATGTGATAGATAACTTGTGGTATATAAACCTATTGTATTGGCCCCTGAATTAATTTAGTAGCTTCTATGTGATATATCTGGGACAAGAAAATTGGACAATTGCTATATCGTGAACCGCATGCAAATTGGTAACCCAACAATATTTTTTTAAAAATAGTTCTAAAATTATTCTTCACATGAAACTTAGTTCCTTTCTAAATATTTTTAAAAGAGAACACTTGCATGCTCATTGGACATCTAGTTAGGCCACTATCTTACTGCAGCACTATATTATGGGACTTGACTTAGGAGAAAACATGTGTTATTGTTATTCTTCTCTATCGATGCATGTTGCTCGAGTCTGACCGGGATTTTGAGATAGTGGTGTCTGAACCTTGAGTTTGGGACAGTTGGGATTGTCTTAGGGGATTGTGGGGCATAGTGGCAACCGCGGATGATAGGCGGTTGACCAGATATTTTTACTTTATCAGATTGGGGTTTATGGGTTCAGCGGTAGCCGCGGATTGTGGGCGGTTGACCGGGAGTTATTATCACACCAGATTGGGGATCGGGGTTGCATTAGTGGATGGAGTATTCCCACTTTGATCATGGTCATGATCCAGTCCTGCTATTGTGAGACATCATTTACAGAGATGATTGATACAGAGATACTTTACTCGTGTGGGTCGCTCCCCTCGAGTGCCACTCCGGAGTAGGCTTTTGACCGTGACAGTTCCGGTCAGTTGGTGAGTTCTGAGTGATGACACAGTTGGTGAGTTGTGAGTGATGACAGAGCAGGCAGTGCCAGTATTTCCTGGCCCTCTGATTGGGTTTCCTTGGGCAGTCAGCTTTATAGTTGCATATATACAGTCATCTTTTGGCACTGCATTTAGAGGCATAGTAGTGGTAGTCTCTTTTCAGCAGTCTTTATTGCATACCACTGTTCTTTCCTTTTTGCCTCTTTATTCCTAGTGGGTGCGTCAGCATCAGAGGTTTTACCCACTAGGGGAGGCTACTGGTTTATCTAGTAGTTCTCACCCCCATTATTGTTGCTTTTTGTCCTCTTTTTCCCCCTTTGTTTTGCAGAGTCGACCGTGGGAGCTGCTGGGCCTTCAGCGGCAGATCGAGGTAAGAGGATCGCCGACTAGCTAGATCGTCTTCCCCGAGCGAGAGATTAGCTAGACTATTACTGTACTCCCCTTTTGTATCTCAGACTATAGTAGTTTACTTTTGGGTCTGGCTGTGGCCAGCTGGTTGTATTATTATGGTGAGCTGGGAGTATATTGTACTTTTATTTCAGTTTACAGTTCACTTCAGTCTGAGATTACTGTTAGTTCTATTAGTTCAGCTCTGTTTATGCTCTTCTACTGTATATTATCTATCTGAGCAGGTTACCAGCGCTTCGTGTACATGAAAAATTCTGTGTACACGGCGGATCTGTTGGCGGGCCCGGGTTCTGGTTACCCCGGGGCGTGACAATAACCCTAGGAATCATGTGACATAAGGAAAGGGAACATGTTGGTAGTAAGACTAGGAGAAAACCTAGTTTCAGGGTTCACTGAGTGACATCAAAACTTAGGAGTTATCCTAGGATTGGACGAGTGCCATTGTCTTAGGTGATAACCTAAGGACACTGGATAGAGTGATCAATATAGAGTCAAGGAACTCTAGGATGAGTACGACATGGAACTTAGGTAAAGATAACCTAAGGTGAATTAGTGAACAAGATAGAGTCAAGGAACTCTAGAATGAGTATGACATGGAACTTAGGTAAAGGAAACCTAAGGTGAATAAGAAGAGTTTAAACTCACAGACAAGAAATTAGAGTCAGTGCAACTCTAAGTTAAAGTGGAACAGAAAAATAGAGTTAAGTTAACTCTAGGATTCAGTGAGGAATCAGGAAAGTGGGATAAGATCCCAAGGTTAAAGAATTAAACAAATATAACCCTAAAGAGTCATAGGGTGTCTGGGCAAATGGACAATAACTTTAACTTCAATTTGAGTTAAACAAAGAAAGTGAAATGTGTAAGAGTCCAGGAGACTCTCTGGTTACCCGTGTGGCAAGACCTAGGGTAAGGGATGAAAAAGTGGTTAATAAGCAAGACAAGCAAATTGCTCAAGATGGAGCTAAAATTTGGTTAATAAGCAAGACAAGCAAATTGCTTAAGATAAAGAGAATGAAAAGAGGATATGAATGACGCCTTCGAATTTGAGACTCGTCATGTGGAGCAGGACTCCCTGGGCAGTGACCCGTCGGACGAGGTACTTTCGAAAGGCTTAAAGTCAAAAGCAAGCTAAAAGTGGCTAAAGAGCATAAAGAGAATGTAAATGGCGCCTTCGAATTTGAGACTCGTCATGTGGAGCAGGACTCCCTGGGCAGTGACCCGTCGGACGAGGTACTTTCGAAGGGCTAAAAGTGAAAGTAAAGAGCCAAATGCTCAAAGAAAAGAGAAAGAGATTTGCCAGTGGCAAAATGGGAGCTATGAGCTCGAATAAGAAAGGAAAGCAAGTGTTCAAAAGCAAAGAGGCTAAGAACTAAAGTAAAAAGAAAAGAAAGAAAGTATAAAAATAAAACGGGCAGACCTACGGAGAAACCAGCCCAGGTTGGAGGTACGGGCAGTAATCCCTCTCCCGGGCAGTGACCCGTTCGGGACGTTTCTTCCGTAGGACGGGGCCGAAAGAAAATATAAAGATAATAAAACGGGCGTGCCTTCGAAGGTTGAAATGTGGTTCTGCGGGACGTAAAGGGCTTGCCCTCTCCCCGGGCGCACCAGGATCGGACGTAAAGGGCAGCCCCCTCTCCGATAGCAGGTGGTCCGAAGAACACATTTACTTCGTAGGACGGGGTAACACTTGCGGGTGTTATCGGCAACCTTAGAAATCTTATCTTATGGTAGCAGGACTACCGGGCTCGGGCCCGTTGGATAAGAATTTCTGAGGGTTTACTTGAACTAAAGCACCAGAATCTAAAGAATAAAGAGAATTAGAGTGGCCAAGGTGGCCGGGTTAGTTTGACCCTGTATACAGCGGCATAGTGGCCGAGTTGGTGCTTAGCAGCCTAGTGTGGCTAGACAGATTAGTGCTGGGTAGATGGTTTTACACAGATAGTGTAGTGATATGTTATATTGCATAGCCGCATTTTGATATTGAGGATTTTAGTTTCCTAGCACTATTATTATTGCTTTCATTGGACCAAGTGGTGTAGGACACTTTTTCTCGGTGGTTGAACCCACTGGGAACTCGCTCGTAAGTTCTCACACCCCTTGGGTGACCCCCCCCCCCCCCCCCACAGGTTCAGCTTGGGTTGTAGCGGTCGAGACGGTTCAGATGCAGACGGCGAGGCATACGTCAGGGGCAAGAGCCCAGCAGCATAGAGACCTAGAGGGTCTAGCAGAGGTACCTTTCTTTTATGTTTCGAGTGAACCATGTATTGTGAGGAAAAGATTGTAATATTATTTTAATTGCAAGTTGAGAGTTGTAAAATGTAATAAAGTTTATTATGGTTCATTCTTATCATGCTTTCATATCGGCTTAAACTATTTGTTTATTGAATGAAATTTTTAAATTAGTAGTGATTTTACTCTGATATTATATCTCATCATAACATTGTTTTGATTCGAGATGGATGTGACCGTTCCTTTCGGGTAGCGTGAGGTCGTGCCCGATTGGCGGGTCTGTTGGCGTGCCCGAACCGACCAAATTGGCGGGCTCGGGGCGTGACAGATTAGAGTGGTATCAGAGCCTAGGAATAGTCCTAGGTGGTTAGCAACCTTAGGGAGACCCTAGGGATTAGCACGAGAGAGTGTGTGGATTATTGGGCGAAAGTATTTGATTGGTTATTGCTGTTCCCAAAAAGGATGTTGGGACTGATCGAGGGCGACGAGCTTTCATTCTTCGGATATTACGTTGGCGGCCGACAACGTAATGTTGGAGATGAAAAGGAGTACCCTCCTATACTTTCGCATGATTGAGTCGACGAGCCTTTTGTCGGTATACGGGCTGCGCGTTGCTCAGATGGCTAAGTTTGGGCTAGTTGTTTCGTTGTGGTGTGCATATTGGCGATGACACCACATAGGGAGACGCACCTGTTTTGACTCGAGTCACGGGAGGGCTCGGGGTCAAACAAGGTACACGAGCTGCGATAGCAGGTGACCGCACTTGTTGGTGTGGTCCAGCAGCAGACCGATGCTTCTTGCCGATAAGCGGAGGTTTCCCGCCGGCAGGGAAGCGGATTACGACGCCTAGATGGGCGAGTGACATTGTCTCAAGAAAAATGGGAAATAGATCAAGCTAAGAGGCAACAGTAGAGAGTGTGGCAGGTGGCCGCCGAACCTTTGTCGGCGCACCCTGCACCTTCTGTGAAAGATGCCGTAAGCTGGTGTCAGCTGGTTTGCCGGCAAAGTATAGTTGATGAGGTCCAGTGAGAGACCGACTCATGAAACGCTGGTGATCGCTTTGTTGCGAGAGCCAAGTTGCTGTGTCCTAAAGGTTAGGGCAAGAAAGACTTACGGGCCTAGTGGCGAAAGTTCGCCCTGATGACGGTAGTGACCGTGTGGCATGTCTTGTGGCTAAATTGCCGCATAGTGGGGCTGGTAAGACCCAGGATAGGTTTCGAGATTCGAAAACCTCGCAAGTAAGCGGGAGTTTTATGGCGCCGGTCTGAGGGATCGGCATAATGGCAAGGGTTGCCACCACAGGGTTTGCGTGTTAATCACCAGAGTTGGTGAAACAGTTATCGTGGTGTCTCGACCTAGTTGGGAGAGTTGCACGAGAGCCGTGGTGTGTTTAAGCAAATCGCTTAGCATTGGATTTTCGCGAGTTAGCGTTGGGGGCGTAGGACGCCCAACTGTTTGGGTGCTCATGGAGCACAAGTATCGTTTAGCCAGAGAGAGCTGATTAGGTGGCACGTTAGCCTTTGCCCAGTGTGGCCAGAGTTGATAGAGAGTTTGGGTCGTGGATTGACGACTTGCCGGTTGGTTTTGCTCAGTGAGCATAGTGGTCGCGTGGCGACGATTAGCGGGTTCGCTTGGGGACGATCCGTGCCTGGACCATGTTTGTGGACTGTGGGCCTGTAGCCCAGTGGGCAGGCGCAGTCGGCTGTGAGAGACAGCGGCCCGAGACCTGATGGCGGGGCATGATAGAGATTTGGTCGGGACGGTAGTCCGAGCGATGACCCGGGAACGTGGAATGCCACGTGTGAGCATTGAGGCTATTAGTACACTGAGAGTGTGTTATGACCAGGCCATAGAGCTAGTGGTGATTGAGGTACTGTAGCTCCTAGTGGGAGTGTTGGTGTAGTAATCCTAAGTAAGGATCTACCCGTTTGATGATTAGGTCTGTGTGCTAGTGAGAGCCATTGTACAGTGTTGAACTAGTGTTGGGCTATAGGCCCCTATTGGACCGTGGTCTGTGAACCTATTAGTAGTCCGAGATGTCGGGGTAACTGATAACCCGCGGACGTAGAGCGCTAGTAGCGTGTGTGATAGTTGAGGACTTGTGGATTGGCCTTTGCACTCCACATTAGGCAGCGGAGTGACCGAAAAATGCGGTAAATGTAATTAGTTGCAGATGCAACCTCCTTGTGAAAGATAAAATGACCGCGGAATTAAAGTGAAGATTTCGCAAGAAGAGACTTCGCCATTTGTGGCAATTGAGAGAGAGCAAGTGCTCAAATGTGTCTCTCACCTACTTGGTGGAAGTGGCCAGACCCCAGGTCTGAGTTTGTCTCTGGAATGAGATGGGGATTCATGGATGAGTTGCTCGTGCGGTTTCGGCGAGCAGGCAATGTGAGGCCGGTCACGATATACAGTGAGCCCAGTAGTGAGGGCAAGATTTCTCCCTCTCGATCAATTAGGAGTCGAGATGTGACTCAAGTTTCGAGGACGAAACTTATTTTAAGGAGGGTAGAATGTAGTGAACCGGAACTTGTTATATAAACAAAATATAAATAAAAATGGTATGAATACTATTTTTATTGAGTTGGAAAAGTACAGGATGACCTGGAAGTGAATTGGGCCCAAATCGGGATTAAAATAAGATATCTAGAATCTTATGTGAGAAAGTGGGCCCAGATTGTAAGTGGAAAATTCACAGTCTCGGAAAATTCCGAGAAAATTACGGGAGCTCCGTAAATGTGTTTTAAGGCCACAGTAAAAGTTTCGCGTTGATCGGACACCCGGATAGTGAGAACGGGCTCCTCCAGCGAATTCGAATACAGTGGGACTTTGGGTGACCCAGAAGTGGTCCAAACTGAAAAGTTAAAGTACCATGAGGTAAATTAAGTTAAACTGTGGCTGCCCGTCAAATTTGAGCGTAAACGGGCGAGAAACGGGCAAGAACGGACGAAAACGGGCGAAACTGGGCTTGGGCCCAAGTTTCGGGCGCCCGAAAGTGGGAACCGGGCGCCCGGAAAGTACTGTAGCAAACCAGTTTTCGGGCTGCAGCGAACCGGGTTTTTCCACTGTAGCAAACCGGTTACTGTAGCAGCCCGGTACGGACTTCGATGCGCCCGAAAGTTACTGTAGCGCGCCCGAATCTCGAGTTGGCACGGATCCCGAGGCAATTGGCACGGATCTCGAGGCAGTTGGCACGAATCCCGAGGCAGTTGGCACGGATCCCGAGGCAGCGGGCGCGAATCCCGAGGCAAGTCTTTCCCGCGCGAGGCGCGGGGGCGCGCGGCCCGAGGCGCGCGGGGTAGGTGGGGAACGCCACGTGGCGTCTCCCCATTGGTCGCAGCGGCCGAGGCGGCAGGCGCGCGCGGGGAACACGCGCGGGCCCTGGCGCGTGTCAGCGGGGACAGGCCACGTGTCGGCCTCCCATTGGTGGGTCAGCGCGACGCGACGCGCTGACGCGACGCGACGCTGCGGCGGGCGTCAGAGCAGGCGTGGTGCGGTCCACGTGGCGGCCTCCCATTGGCCGCCGCTGTTCCGTGGTCGCGGTGCACGGGTCCACGGACACGTGTCATTCCACGATTGGCCGAGCATGGTGACGTGGCGCTGAGCTGGCGAGGCGTGGACGCGTGGACCGCGGCGGGGGCTTATACTGTAGCCGCCCGAAAGATTTCGGGCGCCCGAAAAGTGCGCCCGAATGTCCGGAAATGGCCTATAAGGGCCCGAAATCGCTCATTTTCCTCCTTTCTCCCCTTTTGGTTTCACCCGAGCGCACGGGGAGGGGAACCGGGCGATTTCGCCCGGGGTTTTCGAGGGCGCACGAGCGCGCCATGGACTCCGTGGAGCGCGCAAGGTGCTCCTAAGGGGCTATTGGACGCGATGGACGTCACGGCGATGTTGAGGTAGGTCCCGTATACCATTTTGCGGTATTTTTGGCACAGTGTTAAGGTTTCCTTTTGGATTTTGGATTTGACCCCTTTGCCCACGTGCGTGTTAGGGACCGTGTTTTACTGTGCCGTTTTACTGCGCGAGTTTCGCGGGCATTTTGGACGCGCCTCGTTTTGTGTGCCGTTCGTGGGAGACATGCACCGTTTTGCGTGCGGATACGGCGAATGTGCACGATTTTGGACGCGAACTCGTAAAACGTGCATCGTTTTGCGTGCAACGTTGAAAACGGAACGTGCACCATTTTGCGTGCCCAACCGAGGTATGTGCTCCGTTTTGCGTGTAGGTTGGACTAACGGGCTCCGTTTTTCGTGCAGACTCTAACAATACGTCTCGTTTTACGTGCAGGGTCGGAAAAGTATGCATCGTTTTGCGTGCAACCCTATAATGGAGCGTGCACCATTTTGCGTGCCAATACGGGGTACGTGCTCCGTTTTGCGTGCGGGTTTGATCAATGCGCGCCGTTTTGCGTGTAGAATCTAATGGTTTGCATCATTTTTCGTGCAGGCTAGGAAAAAGATGTGCACCGTTTTGCGTGCAACCCTGCAGTCGGACGTGCACCGTTTTGCGTGCAGATTTGAGGATTAGAGAACGTTCATCATTTTGCGTGCGGACTCGAGGGATGTGCACCGTTTTGCGTGCAAGCTCGAGGAGACAAGTCGAATCGCGCGGTGACGAATTGCAAGTGTCTACAAGCAATTGGGGACACTACAAGGTGGGGAATTCTGCCGAAAATGGGTGACCTCTCCCCTTGCTCCTTTGCTTTTCGATTCGAAGCATGATAGTAGCCTGTTAGAGGCGTTAGGTAATTATGATTAAGATTGCCTGTGTAGATGGATTCAGATGAAAAAGTGCAACTGTTGGTTGCCAGAGATAGATGATAAATGTGCATGTGTAAAAGGACACAGATGAAAAGTGCAACTGTTGGTTGCCAAAGATAGAGGATAGAATTGCATGCCTAGAGGATAAATATTATTTTTATGATGGGTGTAAAAATAATTGCATGCATGAATGTGATTAGCCTTTATGATTGTAATCATGTTAGGGTATAACCCTAGGAATCATGTGACATAAGGAAAGGGAACATGTTGGTAGTAAGACTAGGAGAAAACCTAGTTTCAGGGTTCACTGAGTGATATCAAAACTTAGGAGTTATCCTAGGATTGGACGAGTGGCATTGTCTTAGGTGATAACCTAAGGACACTGGATAGAGTGATCAATATAGAGTCAAGGAACTCTAGGATGAGTACGACATGGAACTTAGGTAAAGATAACCTAAGGTGAATTAGTGAACAAGATAGAGTCAAGGAACTCTAGAATGAGTATGACATGGAACTTAGGTAAAGGAAACCTAAGGTGAATAAGAAGAGTTTAAACTCACAGAGAAGAAATTAGAGTCAGTGCAACTCTAAGTTAAAGTGGAACAGAAAAATAGAGTTAAGTTAACTCTAGGATTCAGTGAGGAATCAGGAAAGTGGGATAAGATCCCAAGGTTAAAGAATTAAACAAATATAACCCTAAAGAGTCATAGGGTGTCTGGGCAAATGGACAATAACTTTAACTTCAATTTGAGTTAAACAAAGAAAGTGAAATGTGTAAGAGTCCAGGAGACTCTCTGGTTACCCGTGTGGCAAGACCTAGGGTAAGGGATGAAAAAGTGGTTAATAAGCAAGACAAGCAAATTGCTCAAGATAGAGCTAAAATTTGGTTAATAAGCAAGACAAGCAAATTGCTTAAGATAAAGAGAATGAAAAGAGGATATGAATGACGCCTTCGAATTTGAGACTCGTCATGTGGAGCAGGACTCCCTGGGTAGTGACCCGTCGGACGAGGTACTTTCGAAAGGCTTAAAGTCAAAAGCAAGCTAAAAGTGGCTAAAGAGCATAAAGAGAATGTAAATGGCGCCTTCGAATTTGAGACTCGTCATGTGGAGCAGGACTCCCTGGGCAGTGACCCGTCGGACGAGATACTTTCGAAGGGCTAAAAGTGAAAGTAAAGAGTCAAATGCTCAAAGAAAAGAGAAAGAGATTTGCCAGTGGCAAAATGGGAGCTATGAGCTCGAATAAGAAAGGAAAGCAAGTGTTCAAAAGCAAAGAGGCTAAGAACTAAAGTAAAAAGAAAAGAAAGAAAGTATAAAAATAAAACGGGCAGACCTACGGAGAAACCAGCCCAGGTTGGAGGTACGGGCAGTAATCCCTCTCCCGGGCAGTGACCCGTTCGGGACGTTTCTTCCGTAGGACGGGGCCGAAAGAAAATATAAAGATAATAAAACGGGCGTGCCTTCGAAGGTTGAAATGTGGTTCTGCGGGACGTAAAGGGCTTGCCCTCTCCCCGGGCGCACCAGGATTGGACGTAAAGGGCAGCCCCCTCTCCGATAGCAGGTGGTCCGAAGAACACATTTACTTCGTAGGACGGGGTAACACTTGCGGGTGTTATCGGCAAACTTAGAAACCTTATCTTATGGTAGCAGGACTATCGGGCTCGGGCCCGTTGGATAAGAATTTCTGAGGGTTTACTTGAACTAAAGCACCAGAATCTAAAGAATAAAGAGAATTAGAGTGGCCAAGGTGGCCGGGTTAGTTTGACCCTGTATACAGCGGCATAGTGGCCGAGTTGGTGCTTAGCAGCCTAGTGTGGCTAGACAGATTAGTGCTGGGTAGATGGTTTTACACAGATAGTGTAGTGATATGTTATATTGCATAGCCGCATTTTGATATTGAGGATTTTAGTTTCCTAGCACTATTATTATTGCTTCCATTGGACCAAGTGGTATAGGACACTTTTTCTCGGTGGTTGAACCCACTGGGAACTCGCTCGTAAGTTCTCACACCCCTTGGGTGACCCCCCCCACAGGTTCAGCTTGGGTTGTAGCGGTCGAGACGGTTCAGATGCAGACGGCGAGGCATACGTCAGGGGCAAGAGCCCAGCAGCATAGAGACCTAGAGGGTCTAGCAGAGGTACCTTTCTTTTATGTTTCGAGTGAACCATGTATTGTGAGGAAAAGATTGTAATATTATTTTAATTGCAAGTTGAGAGTTGTAAAATGTAATAAAGCTTATTATGGTTCATTCTTATCATGCTTTCATATCGGCTTAAACTATTTGTTTATTGAATGAAAGTTTTAAATTAGTAGTGATCTTACTCTGATATTATATCTCATCATAAGCATTGTTTTGATTCGAGATGGTTGTGACCGTTCCTTTCCGGTAGCGTGAGGTCGTGCCCGATTGGCGGGTCTGTTGGCGTGCCCGAACCGACCCAATTGGCGGGCTCGGGGCGTGACACTATCATCCTAGGGTCGGTCCAAAAGCCTAGGGTTTCCTAAGTCCCAACTGACCTATCCCTAAGCTCTGATACCAACTTAATCTGTCACGCCCCGGGTGTAAACCAGAACCCGGACCCGTCTACAGATCCGCCGTGCACGCGGTATTTCCCGCGTACACGAAGCGTCGGTAACCTGCTCAGATATAAGAGATGATAATAGAAGAGCATAATAATCAGAGCTAAACTAAAACTACTGTATCTCAGACAGAAGCTGGAAGTAAAAGAGTACAACAGTGAAAATAAAATACAGATATCTCTCCCAGCTCACCACAGATATACAAACAGCTGGCAGAAGCCAGACCCAAAAAGAAAAAGTAAAAAGCTGTCTGAGAAAACCGGGTACACTAAAACAAACTCCAGCTACATCCCTCAGGTGGCTCGCTATCTAGTCCGCAATTCTCTTACCTCGATCAGCTGCTGACGGCCCAGCAACTCCCACAGAGGACTCTGCAAAAACAGGGGGAAGAGGAAACAAAGAAAGATAATGGGGGTAAGTACTACTATAAATAGTAGCCTCCCCTAGTGGGTAAAGCCTCAGCTCAGACAAGCCCACCAGGTAATTAGAGGCAAAAAGGGGAAAGCTAAGCATGACAACTGATAAAAGTGCTACCACTAATATGCCTCAAGATGCAGAGTCAGGATATCAACTATATGAATGCATCTGTACATGTGTCTAACAGAAAGACCCAATCTGACCACCAATAAAAACTGGCACTGCCTGCTCTGCTGTCGAACTCAAGCTCGCAGCAGCGGAGTCTGCACACATGGCTCGACTCCGCGGGATCGGCACACATGGCTCGCATCCCAAAATAAGTATCTGACTGGCACACATGGCTCAGTCAAGGATCCATCTCCGGAGTGGCACTCGAGGGGAGCGACCCACACGAGTAAAGTAACATCTGTAACAAGTAACACTGTGTAGCAGGACTAGATCACGATTCTGATCAAAGTGGGAAACACCCTCGACTAAAAGAAACCCGTACCCCCGAGCAATGCGATAAAAGATCAATAAGTGGGAAACTCCATCCACTAGAGGTATCCTATCCCCCAATCTGATACAATAGAACAACCCGGTCAACCACCCAAAGTCCGTGGTTGCCGCAATACCCTGTCATAAAGCCCAAACTGTCCCAAATCCCCCGCACCTGACTACACTATCCAATCCCCCGCTCGAACCCGAGCAAACTATGCCTCAAGTCTAGATAATAGGAGAAAGAAGGGATAAAACATGGTTTCTCCTAAGTCAAGTCCCAAAAATAGTGTAGCAGTAAAAGATGACATAATTAAGTGACCCGTTTAATCATGCATTGTCCCAATATTTTGTCCATTTTCCAAGAATAATCAGTTTAGAGTGACATAAGCTAAGGTGACAGTCTCACATGAATAATCATCAATTTTGCAGTCCACAATTACTATTCTGCCCCTAAACATGCAGTCCAGAATAATTAAGCGATTAAATAAAGTAATCATGCTACCAACAATTTATCATGGATCAATCAACCAATAATTAGTTTCCTAGAGCATGCAAGGCTACTAACAATAATTTGGGCATCAAAAACAAGGGAACACTCTGATGTTCCTAGTGGGCATATCAAAGGAGAGGAGTACAACAACCACCCACCTGAAGTGCAACTGTCCAAGTCCGTACAGCTAGAAAATACCAAAACTCCAATCCCTTTGCTCCAATAAGTTCAGCACACCCGAAACACTCCTGGCACAACACAAAGTCCACTAAAATATTTAATTTCCCAAATACTGTCCATGCAGTCCACATACAACAACTGTCCCAAAACTGCTAAATTTTCACCTGCAGAAAGTGCCCAGAAAATTCCCAGAAAAATACCACGGCGATCCTCGCGTCGATAGCTTCGCAACGGTAGCTTGCACGCCCAAATCTGAGTTCGATAAGTCAAGATATAAATTTGGCAAGGTGGTAATCCAAACAACAAACTGTGAAGAAAAACTGCACACTGTACACTGAGAAAACAGTAATTTTCACCTCGAAATAAATCTCAGAAAATCTGGAACTTGGCTGGAAGGTCAAGAACTTAGAGAGGAAAATTTCATCAAGAGGGAGCTCGGGCAGAAGATGTGCGGTTTGAGAGAAAAGAGCCAAAGAAGAAGGCTCGGGCAGGTATTTATAGTGCTGGAGGAACAAATGGGAAAATTCCCATTTTGTCCCAAGTTTCGGGCGCCCGGAAATTTTCGGGCGCGCACAGTGCGGCCCGGCCCAAGGTTTTCGGGCGCGCACAGTGCGGCCCAGCCCAATTCGCGCCGTCGGACGGGATCCCGACTTCGTCCGACCCGCCTCGGAGCCCGCCACGTGTCGCCCGAACAGGCGACAGCCGTGCAAGCCCTTGCAGCGCCCGCCACGTGTCCCTGCCCGCGTCAACGCGGTGGTTGGCGCCCGCGAATCAGCGGGCGCCACGTGGCGCTACCCACGTCGCCCCTCACCTGCCCGCGTACGGCACCTGCCCCGCGGTACGGCGCCTGCCCCGCGCACCTGCCCTGCGCGCTGCGTGGACCGCGCGCTGATGCGCCCGCCAACCGGGTGCTGCCACGTGGCGCGCCCCCGGTCCACGCCTCCCTGCGCACTCCCGCAGACCGAGCGCACCAGAGCCGCCCAATCAGGCGCTGCCACGTGGACACCCGCCGGTCCACGCGCCCCGCGGTGCACCCCGGCCCACTCCCCTGCGCTCCGTGGACCCGGCAGCGTGCGCCGGCCAATCAGGGCCTGCCACGTGGCACCCCCGCCGGTCCACGACTCCCCCATGCACCAGAAAAGCTGTAAAACTTTCGGGAGTCCGTTTTTGGGCTTCCGGACTCAGAATTTAGCAAACAAAAAGCCATTTTCAAGCGTTTTTCTGCGCCGAATCCAAATCCACCCTCCGTTTGGCCAAAATCTTTTTCTAAAATTCGGCAAAAGCAGCCGAAGGCCAATACTGCTAACCAAAGCTCACAGGGTCTATCTGTGGCATCCCCTTGATGTACTATGGGCCAGATACACCATCAACAGGTGTTTGCACAGTGGATTCACGGGAAAAAGCTGCATGGGGTTCCGGGGTCCTACACAACGACCCAACACTACTCTGTCTATGTCACGCCCCGGGGTCGAACTGCGACCCGGGCTCGCCAACAGATCCGTCGTCTGTGCGGAACTGCCGCACAGACGAAGCGTCTACCCTGCAAAAGATCTATAGCTAAACATGTATCAGAGCTGAAAAAGAACTAATAGCTACAGAAATCTACTGAACATCTAATATAAATAAAATCTCAATACAAAGTCTCTCAACTAAGAAGGTAAAACAATCCTCACAGATCTCTCAGACTGTCCAGTACAAAAGTGGAATCATAAAAATAAAACCGGGTACATCTACCTCTGACTCTCAATGCTGGTAAGGAACTACTCGGCCACGTCCTCACCTCGATCGGCTGTCTCCGCGCGAGCTAAGCCGGAACAGCAACCCCAGTAACCTGTCACCGCAGCGGGTGTGAGATCTACTGCAGAAGGCAGATCTCAGTGGGTACCGTCCCAATATCCACGGTATGCCCACTAAGTCTACTGGAGGCACAACAGATAGGTATGCAGATAGATAGATAGATAAAAGCTGAAAGGATAGATAAAAGCTGAAAGGAACTATAGCTATCATGTCACAATCATCATGCTCAAGAAACTCTACTAATGATGAAAAGTGCATACACTCGCTACTGCTAACATGCCTCAAGTATCATGCTCAAAGGAAAACTCATCTATGAACATGCTATGAAACTCACTCACACATATCACCCAATCCCAATGACTGTCCCTCTTTGGACCAGTCAAGCCTGCGCTCATCTACTGCCACTCATGCCCAAACAGGGCTTGGTCTTACGTAGGGTGTCCCTCAAGGACTATCTCAGTAACCACATCGCAGCCTCGTCAGGCTCGGTATCATCATCGCATCCGGAGCGTAGCTCGCGGGGAGCGACCCCGCGAACTCAAGTATCTCACAACTGGCATAAAACCACAGTCTCAGCAGGCTATAATCCACGATCAAACAGATCGGAACTCAATGCTCAACTAGCATAACTCAGTCAGAGAAAGACTCGATCAGGAAATGCCCAAATCCTCACATAATCTGTCGGAGAACCCTCTACGACTCAATCTGATAATGCACAACTCATGATCTAGAGTAAACCAATCGACTTCCATGAAGGGCCGAATATTTCGAAAGACTGGCACCTACAACCCAAATCAAATAAAAACAGGTTGCAGGCACAGCCGCCCGTAGCTTCCAACCCAACAATGGAATCAGTCCTCACTCTCGCACACAAGAGGCCCGGAAATTCCGAAAGACCAACGCCTACAACCCAAATCAAATAAGAATAGGCTGCAGGCGTAGCCACCCGTAGCTTCCGCCCCTAAAGTGAAACAAATGCCTAATCTCTCATGACACTAGAACTCATCTCACAAGGCTCTAAAAATCCCCTCGGCCCCCTGGCATGAGGACACATGCATCCCGAACTGCCTGGACCATTCATAATGCTCTCGATATTTTAAAACATTTTAAAAATCAGAGTTTAACTTAAAACCGGTTATATAAATTTTATGAAGGTCCAGATACATTCTGAATCTCAAGAAAATATGCAGTCTAGTGTCAAATCATCTCTAGATCATGCTAAAAATATCAGGGGCTCAAGAAAGTACTTCTATCTAGGCAACTATCAGATTTATAAAGCACAAAACAGATAAACTAAACATGATCATCATGCTTACAGAAGCTTTAGAGGGCATTCATACATTTCGGAGAAATTCCAACCCACCTGGAATGTTTTTCATAGGCATTGCTGAAGTCGGTGAAGCGCCAATTCCTCGAACTGACGAAACTTCGAAAAACGCGCCGCGCGCGCGCACACAGCCGCGAACTGCGAAAAATCCCCAGAAGCTCGAGCACAAATTAAATACATAAGTCCAAGTCCACCAGCATAAAGGTAACCCACAACACACTTAAAATACATACCTGCAAATATTAAGTCCACAGCACCCTCAAGAAGCTCCAATGCACCCACATAATTCACATAAAATTCACTTAGGCCCACAGCACACACACACTACCCAGCACAAAATAATTCTCCAACACACTCCCCACAGGCTTCAACAGCACACATTAATACATTCTCTAATTCATTCACCAAAAATCCACAGTGTTACGGAATTTGAGTTGGCGTATTTCGTGAAAGTATTGAGTCTTGAAGATTGAAGATGAAGGAAGTTTGAATCATATACCTCAATCTCGAGAAAGAAGAATTCAAAAGGATCAGGTATGTTTAACTAAATATTTTTGGTGATCCGAATACTTCTTGTAGTGTAGAAACACCTGGAAGAATACTTTATTGCATAATCATCAAAAACTGGACATGGGACATGTTCAGGATCCGGATCGTGGTTTGCAATCCGGATCCCGAAGGGTGTTTGTTCATACAATGTTTCAATCCGGATCGCAGCATTTCATGATCCGGATCCCGAACATGGTTTTACCTTTTGCTTGCACGATCCGGATCAGGAATTGCAATCCGGATCCCGAACGTGATGTTTGGTGAAACTGTATGAACGATCCGGATCGGGAATTACGATCCGGATCCCGAACAAGCATTTTTCTGGAAATCGTCTTTCTTGCTTCTGCGATCCGGATCGTCCATTTCCAATCCGGATCGCCGTCGTAAAATCTCCAGAAAAGGCAGTTTTTGATCCTTATCTTCTTCCTATGGTTTCTAACCTATAAATAGGCCCTGTATTCTTTTCTAGGGCAAGGCTATGACCCATATACATCGGCAACATTAGAAAAAATAGCCGAAAAGAAAAATCCACATATATAGAGAAGAAAGGAAATCAATAGATCTATTCTATGTTTCTTCATCTATATTGATTGATTTGATTCTAGGTTTTCATACTCACATTTTGAGTAGAATCAAATCAATGAATACTTAGATGGTATTTCCGATCTATCTTTGATCTAAGTATTCGGCGGATCATCACCACCCAAACAAACAACGATTTACCCCAAAATCGGCGCGTGGACTCGCGTGGCCTTGTGGATTCAAGGTGCAACCGCTCTCGTGGATTCGGAGCGAGGTACGTTCGTGGATTCGAAGCGTGCCATTGGGTGAAGACCGTGGATTCGGTCGGACGTCGTGGACTCGACGTTGGACGCTGTGGATTCAGCGTTGGGCGCGGATCGTGGATTCGAGAAGCGTCGTGGAGCGAGCGGGAAGATCTACTAGGAGCGTATGGTAAAAGGTTGAGTCGTCTGTGAGTACGTTATATCACCTTGTACGTGTGTTAATTCTAGTGGATTTCGCCGTGTTATCGGTCCCGTGGTTTTTTACTCCGGTTTGGAGTTTTTCCACGTAAAAATCTTGCGTGTTCTTTTATTTTTCCGCATTGGGTTTATTTGCGCAATGATTTTTTGAGTGTTTATTGTTTACACCTATTCACCCCCCTCTAGGTGTTTTTTCCCCTATTTAGATCCTTATTAACCTAAACCCAACAAGTGGTATCAGAGCGGGAATAGGGTTGTAAACAATGGTTGAAGGTGGAAACATCAATCGACCCCCTTTCTTTGATGGAACAAATTATGCGTACTGGAAAGTGCGGATGAAAGCCTTTTTTAATTTCCATCGACGAAAGGGTGTGGCAATCAATTGAATTAGGATGGTCTAATCCAACTGAAATTTTAGATGATGTTCGCACCTTAAAACCTAGGTCGAAATGGACCAAGGAAGAAGTTGATTCATCTTCTTACAATGGCAAGGGAATTAATGCTTTATTTAATGCTTTGTCACAAACTGAGTTCTCTCGCGTCTCGGCATGTGAGACTGCGAAAGAAATCTGGGATGTTCTTCAAGTTACGCATGAGGGAACTAACCTTGTGAAGATTCAGAAACTGCAAATGCTTACGAGCAAGTTTGACTCTATCTCTATGGCAGAGAATGAATCTTTCACTGACTATTACACACGATTGCAAGACATCGTAAACTCATGTGCTAACTTGGGAGAGAAGATTCCAGAATTTAAAGTTGTAAGAAAAATTCTAAGAACTCTTCCTGAACGATTTCGCCCGAAGGTCGCAGCCATTGAAACAATTAAACACCCGGACGAAATGCGTGTAGAAGAATTAGTAGGTGCTTTACAAACTTATGAAATGACATTTCCTACTAACTATTCTTCTGGAAAGGCATCCTCTTCTAAGTCTTCAGGTTACGCATTGAAATCAACTAAAGAAGAAGACGCGGATTCATCCTCCTCGGACGACGACGAGAACCTTTCTATGGAGGACTTTGAGAAGCAGCTCGCTCTCTTGACAAGGAAGTTTCGCCGCAACTTTCGAAGGGGTAATTCAAGCAAAACTCCATCCTTCGGAAAGTCGAAGAAAGGCAAGGGTTTTCAAGCTACAAGTCAAGAAAGCAAGAGAACTTCTCAAAGGATAAGAAAAGTTCTGAGGGACAAGTTCAGTGCTTCAAATGTCGAGGCTACGGCCACATTGCAACGGAGTGTCCCAACAAGAATCCGGCAAAGAAGAAGGCGATGCAAGTCGTCACTTGGGATGACAACTCCACGTCAAATGAGTCATCCTCAAGTGATGAAGAAGACAACGCGACAGCTTTCCACGCGTCCACCTCTTCACCGTTCATGTGCTTAATGGCAAGTACATCCGACTCACCGTCCAACTCCACTGTTGAAAAGATTGCAACGGACGATGAATCAGATGATTCGGAAGGTGAAGATTTTGCTTTAGCCTATCACAAACTTTTGAGGGATTCAAAGAAACTGGCTAAGCAAAACAAGGGGTTGAAAGGGAGATTGCAGGAACTCGAAGAAGAAGTAAAAAGGGTAACCTCTCTCTCAACCGATCTTGAAGTGGAAAGGGACAATCTGATTAAAACAAATGTTTCCCTTCAAGAGTCCAATGAGCAACTCGAGAAGAATTATATAGATATGGTGAACAAAGCGAATTACTTCTTGAAGCTCAACGGCGAGGCTCGACAGGAAAAATTGGAAATGACGGAGACCATTCACCAACTGAAGGATGACTTAAAGAGATTTTCTTCTGGAAGGAGTAAGTTGGACAGACTTCTTGGTCTTGGTCAAGTAAATAAGTTCGGCCTCGGATACACTCAAACTGGAGACATTCCAAGTTCGAGTGGGACAGTATTTGTGCCTCAGTCGGTATCTCCTCCTCCGACACCGGAATTCACGACAAGCAACGACAACAAGCCTACTTCATCCTCCTCGGGATCGTCAAGATCTAAGGTATGTTTTCGTTGTGGCATTTCAGGGCACATAAGGAGATATTGCAAGACGGAAGCCAAACGCACACCTCAAGCACCTCTTGCAATGACTACCAAAAGGCTATTCCTCGAAAAACAACTGCAATTCATTTGAAGGAAAAGAGCCTTGGTAGTCACCGCTCAAGACGACATCATCAAGGAGCAGCAATTCTTCAAGCAAGACGCTTTCACCTAGGAGATCAACTTCACGATCATTACCGACGCATTCCAAAAAGGTTTGGGTGCGCAAAGGTGAAATTTTCCCTTGTCTTGCTACCAATGTTTCCTTGCATGCATATGATAGTTCGTCTTGGTATCTGGATAGCGGGTGTTCCCGTCATATGACCGGTGATAAAAACTGTTTTCAAACATTTGAGAAAAACTCCGGAGGACTTGTTGTTTTCGGAGATGGTCGGTCTTCCAAAATTGTTGGAAAGGGAACGGTAGCTATTCCAGATGGCCCGGTTCTAAATAATGTGTTATTTGTTCATGGCCTTAAGACTAACCTCATAAGCATAAGTCAACTTTGTGATAGTGGTTATTCAGTTAATTTTTCATCTGATAAATGCACTGTAACTGACATGAACCATGCTTTCTTTTTAAAGGGGGTTAGATCAGAAAACAATTGTTATGTAGTTCCTCTAAGATTTCTGAAAAATGTAACCTAGCATCTTTGAAAAATGAAACACTTTGGCATGAAAGGCTAGGTCACATAAACTTTAAGGAACTTGCTAGAATTTCGAACAAAGATGTGGTCAAGGGGGTTCCGAAACTTTCTTTTGAACAAAACCTTGTGTGTGGCGGTTGCCAAAAAGGAAAACAGTCTAGGACTGCACACAAGAACTTGAACCACATAGGTACAAAACGGCCTTTGGAACTTTTGCATATGGACTTAATGGGGCCAACTCGTCAACCATCTCTGGGAGGTAAATGGTATATTTTCTTATTGGTTGATGATTTTTCTAGATATACTTGGGTAGCATTTTTAAAAGAAAAAGCTGATACCTTTGATTCTTTTCTCGAAATCTGCAATCGTATTATGATTGAAAAGAATGAAAGGATTACTCGAGTTAGAAGTGATAGAGGTGGGGAATTCATAAATTCCAAATTCATTGATTTTTGCACTTCTAATGGCATTAAACATGAATTCTCTGCACCTTACACACCTCAACAAAATGGTGTAGTCGAGCGCAAAAACAGGGTCGTACAGGAAATGGCACGTGTTATGCTTCACAGCCGGAACTTACCTTTTTATTTTTGGGCTGAAGCGGTGAACACTGCTGTTTATGTTATTAATCGCGTGTATTTGCGCCCGGGGACTTTGAATACACCATATGAACTTTGGTTTTGTAGAAAACCTAACATCAAATATTTTCGTATCTTTGGGAGTCGGTGTTTTATTTTACGTGATCGCGAAATCTTGGAAAATTTGACTCTCGAAGTGACGAAGGGATTTTCTTAGGTTATTCTACAAACAGCAGAGCATATCGAGTTTTTAACTTAGAATCTAAGACGATCGTAGAATCGATAAATGTTAAGGTAGATGAAGCTTTTCACTTTGAATCTGAAAAATCTACCCTCGATATCTCTCTTGATGATGATACACCTGCTAATGCATCTTCTTCTAACAATTCTTTCGATAATAATGTTGATGCATCTAACGGTTCTTCAAGTTATCTGATGTGCAGGAATCATCTCGTGTACCTCCGTCTACTCCTCTACCTCAAACGTTACGCATCTCCAAGGATCACCCTGAATCGAACATCATTGGAGATCCACAAGAAGGAGTTAGAACACGGAGACAATTGGTTTGCGGATTTGCATGCTATGTATCTCAAATCGAACCAAAGAATGTTGATGAAGCTCTCCAAGATGACTACTGGATTAAAGCAATGCAGGAAGAGCTCCATCAATTCGAGCGAAACAAAGTCTGGGAATTAACGAAGCCTCCGAAGCAACACAATGTGATAGGTACCAAATGGATCTTCAAGAACAAGAAAAATGAAGAAGGTACTATCATCAGGAACAAAGCAAGGTTAGTTGCTCAAGGCTACTCTCAAGTAGAAGGTATAGACTTTGATGAAACTTTCGCCCCTGTAGCTAGACTCGAGTCCATTCGTATATTGTTTGCGATTGCTTGTCATTTTAAAATCAAATTATTTCAAATGGACGTTAAGAGCGCCTTTTTAAATGGGTTTTTAAATGAGGAAGTTTATGTGGCTCAACCGAAAGGTTTTGTGGATCATAAACTACCTAACCATGTTTTTCGTCTGAAAAAGGCTCTTTACGGTCTGAAACAAGCACCGCGAGCATGGTACGAAAGGTTGACAAAGCACCTTTTGGAAAAGGGCTACACTCGAGGGGGAGCTGACAGGACTCTCTTTGTGAAGCATTATCAAAACAATTTCATAGTTGCTCAAATCTATGTCGATGACATTGTTTTTGGCGCAACAAGAGATAATGATGCTTCTAAATTCGCGGAGACCATGGAAAGCGAATTTGAGATGTCCATGATGGGCGAATTGACTTATTTTCTTGGATTACAAGTTAAACAAAACGATGAAGGAATTCACTTGTGTCAATCCAAGTATGCACTGGAGTTGGTCAAAAAGTTTGATCTTGAAAATTCTAAAGATTTTCCGACTCCAATGGGAACTAGCCATAAGGGACTTGGAAGTGAATCACAAAGTGAGAATGTAGACGAGAAACTGTATCGCAGTATGATTGGAAGTCTACTATATCTCACGGCTAGTCGCCCGGATATATCCTTCAGTGTTGGGATTTGTGCGAGATATCAATCAGCACCGAAGGAGGTTCACCTGAAAGCGGTGAAACGGATCATCCGATATATCAAAGGTACAATCAATTTCGGAATTTGGTATCCTATGGGAACAAGTTTGGATATTGTTGGATACTCAGATGCCGATTGGGCTGGATCGGTGGATGACCGGAAAAGCACGAGTGGTGCATGCTTCTATCTTGGCCATTGCCTTGTTGCATGGCACAGTAAAAAGCAGAACTGCATAGCACTCTCGACTGCCGAAGCGGAGTACATTTCTGCAGGAAGTTGTTCAACCCAATTGATTTGGATGAAAAGCGTGTTGAGCGATTTCCGGATTTCAGCATCTTCGGTAACCATTTTATGTGACAACACTAGTGCTATTAACATTTCAAAAAACCCTGTGTTGCACTCTAGAACAAAACATATTGAACTTAGATATCATTTTCTTAGAGAGCTAGTTGAATCAAACATTCTTCAACTGTCATATATTTCAACTGAGGATCAATTAGCTGATATCTTAACAAAACCTTTGGATCAAAAACGTTTTATTCACTTGCGTAAAGCAATTGGCATGCTTTCCTTGAAATAATCTCTTTTGAAACCTTTGCTTAGGTTAGGTTTTGTTTTTGTTTTTGTTTTGTTCATTATCTATGTTTTGTACATAGGACATTAATTGAGCATAAATCATAATTGACTTTAATTGCATCCTTTTATGCATTTAGAAATTTATTATGCTTTTGATATCATAATATTTCAATGTTGCAATGATCATTTACGTTAATTAAACCATCTTTTAAGTGATCAAAGTCAATTTCTCTCTCAATGATCTCTTGGTATAGTCATTATCATATTTGATTGCTTAGTCGAGTATGAATTCGAGATCAATGGTTTGGTTGAATACCTTATATATTAAATAATTGATAGCCAATTGAGGGGGAGTCAATGAAATGTAAAATGCTCAAAAGATGTGGAAAGAGTTACATCCCAATGAGGAGTGTGAAAACTACCACCACATGGAGAAAAAGAAAAAAAAGATACTCCATGAATGCAAAGCAAATTTTTGTTTTAAATTGTTGATGAAATGCATATTGAAATACTTGACTCAGTCGTATTTCATGGTTGGTATAAGGTGGGATTTTTGATAAAAGATGCTCAAAGAGCCACTCCTTCAACAGATTGTCTAGATATATTATCTAACTTATCTGGGATTTCAAACATCTATTGATCTTGGTATTTCATTTTCTTTACCAAAATTGATGATTTGATAAAGGCATTACACATAAGATCAGGATAGATGTAATTGAAGTTGTTCAACTTTAAGTGTTTTAATTTTCGTAAATTTTCGTTTCATTTTTGGGTATTTTTGATAGATTTTGCATAATCTATTTCTTGTTGTATGAAACGATGATTTTTGTTTAAAGTTGACATGGTAAAGTGCTTACATACTTTTTCTGGATTTTATGGAATTTTTCTAAATTTTCTGGAGAAAAAGTTGAAGCCGATCCGGATCGGGGTAAGTGATCCGGATCCCGAACGCAGGATTCTTCCTGCGGGTAGCCGATCCGGATCACATTCTCGATCCGATCCGGATCACGGCTAGGGTTTTTATAAGAACAAGAGATTTGATTTCTTTTACCCTAATCTTTTGTTCTCAAGTTCTAGAGCTTCTCTCTCTAGATTTCTTGCATCTTGGAGCTTCCAAACTCAAAGTTCTTCGGATTCAAGTAAGTTTTATTGATCAAAATCTCGGTTTTTCACAGTTTTTCTCTTTTTCTCAAACGTGAGTTGAAATCTTGAATCTTTTTCGTTTGTGAATGGTTTTTGATCAAATTTCTTTTGAAATAAGAACTCTGGGTAGATTAGTTTTGCTTTTATGCTGGGTTTTCTCTTGATTAACGAGTTTTTAGGCTTCGATTTCTAAAAATTCGGTTTTAGGGCATAAAAGAGGAATTTTTGAAAATCATGGAATTGATCTATTTTTAAAATTCTTTTTGCAAAACTAATTTGATTCTTAGCTTCTCTACATGATTATGATTGTCTAGGTACATTATTTCAAATTTTTCAAAATTGACGATTTTTCATGTGTTCTTGAGTTGGCTCTTCACAGGACGGTTTCTTTAAACTCAAAGCACCGTCAGCAATGGTGATCACCTGGATCATTTTCCTACTTGCTGCAATGGTCCATGTTAAGGACACTGCCAAACCTAAGAAAGCAAAAAGAACCAAGCGAGCTGAGAATGACTCCGACACGGATTCGGAAACGGACTCGATTGACTGGGATAACCTAGAGATTGAGCAAGATGTCCCTGTTGTATTCAAAGGGAAAGCACCTGCAGAAGCCCCAAAGAAAAAGGTTCCTCCTACTGCTGCAGAAAAAGGAAAAGCTCCTATGGAACCAAGTCAGATTAGAACAAGAACAAAGACTGGTGCAAGAAAAAGAGGTAGTGCTCAGGGCATTTCTATTAATGAACCTATTGCCACCCAGCCTCCTCCTGAGGAATTCATTAGCTCCACAAGAATAAAGGATTTTGAGAAAAGAGAATGCATTGGCGAGAGACATGTCAATGTCAAGCCAATGATGGAACGATCTGCAGCTTTTGGACTTTATTTGATCAAGCTGGTCTCGGTCCAATTTGCAACTTTCCTGAATCGACTGGGTATTGTCCACACTCAGTTCGAATGTTTTATCAGAATGCTGCAAGTCTAATTGATCATGATGACGGACGTCGAGAATTTCATACTGTGGTTAAAGGTATCAAAATCAAAGTCACTCCCCAACTGATTGGAGAGGTGCTCAATATGAAAGCCAGATCTGATGGAATCAATTATCTAAAGACTCAAAACTTCAACGAGAACTCCTGGAGAGTTGTAGTTAATGGAATCTGCCTTCCGGATACTCTGTCTGCCGGAAATTCTGTTTTCTCCAAAGAGCTTCGAACAGAGTATAAGTTTATCAACTTCATTGTCTGCTACAACATTCTTCCCAATATGAACACGAAGGTCCTTCGATGGGATAGAATGTTATTCCTTTATCTTCTTGGAAACCAGACATTTGATGGGAGCAAACATGAATATTCCCTATCTCATTTGGTTAGGATGTCGCGGTATGTCGAACACTCTCACCCCACCGAGAGACTACCATATCCAATGATCATAATGCGAATCCTTCGGAAGTTTAAAGTTGATACAAGCGCAAGCTCCTATATGTACAGTTTGGGGACAATCAATGAGACAACGATTGTAAAATCTCTTTCACGAAACCAGATGATCCTCTTCCAAACCAACGAGCTCGACAACCAGCCACTACCTCAACAGCTCCAGTCCACCAGCACAGCAACCACCTCCATCAACTTTGAAGATGATGCTTCAGTTAATTCCATTTTTAAAGAACAACAGCGACTTTCAAATGAACAAGAACGGATGTCGCAGGAATTACTGAAATGAAAGGGAAATTCAAGTAGTGAAACAGGAATTGGAAGTCATCACAGCTTCACAGATCACTTTGACTAAGTCAGTCTCGTCAATGAAGAAGCTCATGAAGAAGATGTTTGCTAAAATGGGTTGCACAACATCTGATGACTCTGATTCTCAGGAGTGATTCTATGTTTTAACCCTTCTTGTTGTTTTTGCAGGATTTTCTTGTTGTTTTGTTTATCTTTTTAACTCTCCTTACTTTTCGTAGTTTATACTACATTTTTGGCCTGTTTCTGACAAAAATGGGGAGAGAGTTTAGAGAGAAAATATGGTAACATGACATTAAGGTAAGTATGACTTCTTCTCAACTTCAACTTTGGTTTTCTCTTGTGATTTGTGGCATGCCTCTACTAACTATTTGACCAACTATTTGGGCATGTATATTACTAACAAGTTGATGTTGGACTAACATTTTGACATTTGGTTTTTGATTGCTTAGAAGATATGTTGGTTTTAACTATGATTCTCTTACATATCTGAATTTTCAAATGTCATGATGAGAATAAACTCTATCTCTGTACTTGGTTTTGTATGTTTCAATTCTTGAGGTATCTAACGATTTTGTTTGTCAAGAATGTTTTCTTTGTGCAGAGAGTACAGATGTCTAAGTCTAGAGTCTGTTTTAGGAGTTTATCTCATGTTGTAAATTTTTGGATCTTCATTGTAAATTTTTGTTGTATGGTGATAGCAACAAAAATATCGTTTTGAATTTTCTTTTGTGGATTTGTGTTTTGTCACGAAACCGCCAAAGGGGGAGATTGTTACGGAATTTGAGTTGGCGTATTTCGTGAAAGTATTAAGTCTTGAAGATTGAAGATGAAGAAACTTTGGATCATATACCTCAATCTCAAGAAAGAAGAATTCAAAAGGATCAGGTATGTTTAACTAAAGATTTTTGGTGATCCGAATACTTCTTATAGTGTAGAAACACCTGGAAGAATTTTATTGCATAAACATCAAAAACTGGACATGGGACATGTTCAGGATCCGGATCGTGGTTTGCAATCCGGATCCCGAAGGGTGTTTGTTCATACACTGTTTCAATCCGGATCGCAGCATTTCATGATCCGGATCCCGAACACTGTTACTTGCACGATCCGGATCAGGAATTGCAATCCGGATCCCGAACGTGATGTTTGGTGAAACTGTATGAACGATCCGGATCGGGAATTACGATCCGGATCCCGAACAGGCATTTTTCTGGAAATCGTCTTTCTTGCTTCTGCGATCCGGATCGTCCAATTCCAATCCGGATCGCCGTCGTAAAATCTCCAGAAAAGGCAGTTTTTGATCCTTATCTTCTTCCAATGGTTTCTAACCTATAAATAGGCCCTGTATTCATTTCTAGGGCATCGGCATGACCCATATACATCGGCAAATTAGAAAAAGATAGCCGAAAAGAAAAATCCACATATATAGAGAAGAAAGGAAATCAATAGATTTATTCTATGTTTCTTCATCTATATTGATTGATTTGATTCTAGGTTTTCCATACTCACATTTTGAGTAGAATCAAATCAATGAATACTTAGATGGTATTTCCGATCTATCTTTAATCTAAGTATTCGGCGGATCATCACCACCCAAAACAAACAACGATTTACCCCAAAATCGGCGCGTGGACTCGCGTGGCCTTGTGGATTCAAGGTGCAACCGCTCTCGTGGATTCGGAGCGAGGTACGTTCGTGGATTCGAAGCGTGCCATTGGGTGAAGACCGTGGATTCGGTCGGACGTCGTGGACTCGACGTTGGACGCTGTGGATTCAGCATTGGGCGCGGATCGTGGATTCGAGAAGCGTCGTGGAGCGAGCGGGAAGATCTACTAGGAGCGTATGTAAAAGGTTGAGTCGTCTGTGAGTACGTTATATCACCTTGTACGTGTGTTAATTCTAGTGGATTTCGCCGTGTTATCGGTCCCGTGGTTTTTTACACCGGTTTGGAGTTTTTCCACGTAAAAATCTTGCGTGTTATTTTATTTTTCCGCATTGGGTTTATTTGCGCAATGATTTTTTGAGTGTTTATTGTTTACACCTATTCACCCCCCTCTAGGTGTTTTTTCCCCTATTTAGATCCTTATTAGTACAACCCAACACACAGCACACTTAAAAATACTTGCTCACATAATCATTAATTACTTAAGTCCACCAACACACACACACTAGCTCACTGTACACTCCCTGCTCACATACACCACACAGCACACACCTACATTGTCCAGACTACACAGGTACAAAAATCCACGTGCCGCGCACTCAACTCGGGCTCCGCACAGCACCTCGCCGAAACTGCTACGATGACGGCATCCTGTGAGAGAAAAAGAGGAAAAACCATAAAAAATCAGTCAACCCGGCCAACCCACGCGTTCGCCGGTGAAAAAATAGCTCTCGGTCGTCGGAAACGCCGCGCGCTGACGCGAGGAGCTTGCTGCGCACGCGCCACTGCTCGCTGTCCAGCAGTTGCCCGCACGGCCCGGTGCGCCCGCAGCCAGCCGCTGGGCCTGCCGCGCGGCAGCCTGGCCCGCTGCGCGCGCCTGCAGCGCGCTGCGCCTGGGCCTGCTGCGCGGCACCTGGGTCTGCCGCGCGCGGCCAGGCCCGCAGCACGCGGCCCGCGCGACGCCTGGGCCCGCCGCGCGGCCCGCTACGCGGCGCCTGCTGCGCAGCACCCAGCTGCGCGGCGGTGCGCGCGCCCCTGCTGCGCGCGCGCAGCGCGCGCCTGCTGCTTGCTGCACGCGGCGCCCATGGGCGCCCGCGCAGCCACAGCGCCAGCCGCGCGCGGCGCTCTTGCGCGCCCCCGCGGCTCCCGGCGGCGACCCCCACGTGCACACCACCACCAAAAAAAACAAATCAAAAAACCAATAAAACCCAAAACCACCATTAAAGACCAAAATGCCAAGCTTCTACAAAAAAAAAAACAGCACATACCATATTTGAGGCTCTTCGCGCGCTCTGCTCGGTATCCAACCGTAGGTCCACCGTCGCATCTCCCATTCACTTCCCTCTCTTTCCAATGTTTTTTTTTCCTCCTTTTTCTCCACTTCTTCTTCTCTTTCTTCTTCTTCCTTTCCTTCCTCTGTTTCTTTCTATTTCCTCTGCTTGCAAGTTGAAGAGGAAGGCGATGATGTGGCATTCGCTAATTAAGGTGGGTAATTAGTGGCTGAGGAGGTGGAAGGCACTGTAGCAGGGATTTAAAAATCCCCCAACTCAAAAATATCTCAACCACTCTAAATCCATATCCACTAAATCAATCTCCTCTTATCACTAATTTCATCACAGGTTACACTAATATTTTAATTAATTAAATAATTAATCCAAATTAAGCCAACTCCAAGCCCCCGGGGCCTCCGCAGCAGTCCGGAGCCTCGCAAACTCCGCTGTAATCTGAAAATACACTTGTCCAAAGTTTTCCCCACTCAAAAAGCTCAACCGTAGAGTCGATGTGCTCAATCCGAAAACCGGCTCCCATAACTGCCAACTCCAACTCACTATTTACCTTCGGGGCCTCCGCATCAATCTGGGACCTCCCGAACTCCGCTGTAATCTGAAAATACACCTGTTCCAAACATTTTCTAATATTTTCTGCACACCACTGTGGAGTCGGGACTCAACAAAACCAGTCCTCTATCGGCGCACAATGCCCGGAAAACTCCGATTCAAGCTGGGGCTTCCTCGTCGATCCGAATCAACCCGAACTCATCTGTAAACATAATTTGAACTCGTCCAAAGCAAATCCTCCGCACCACGCCATCTTGCGAGGTCGGTGCACTATCCAAAATCCCGGTACTCTACAGTCTAGCCATACCATGCAACTATCCACCAACTCGGCCACTATGCCACTGTATATAGGGTCACACTAACCCGGCCACCTTGGCCACTCTATTACCACTTTATTCTTTTTACATTCTGGTGGTTTAGTTAAAGTTAACCCTCGGAAATTCTTGTCCCACGGGCCCCAGCCCAGTAGTCATGCTACTATAAGACAAGAATTCTAAGGTTGCCGATAACACCCGCGAGTGTTACCCTGCCCCTACGAAGTAAATGTGTCTTCGGGCCACCGACCTGGGAGAGGGCACTGCCCTTTACGTCCGATCCTGATGCGCCCGGGGAGAGGGCAAGCCCTTTACGTCCCGCAGAACCACATTGCACCTTCGAAGGCGCGCCCGTTTTATTATCTTTTCTTATCTTTGATTTTCTTTCCTCTTGGCACTTAGCCCTTTTTGCACTTTATGCAATTGTCTTTATCTTTACTCTTAAGCATTTGCTTTTCTTTTCTTTCTCACTCGAGCCTTCAGCTCACATTGCCACTGGCAATCTCTCTTACTTTTTCCTTTTGCCTTTTCAAGGTATCTCGTCCAACGGGTCACTGCCCAAGGAGTCCTGCTCCCAAACTGACGAGTCTCAACCTGAATGCGCCATTTGCATTCTCTTTCTGTTCTCTTTCTTTTAGCAATTTGCTTGTCTTGCTTATTAAGCTACTTTTAGCTTTCTCTTTTTCATTAATTCATTTCTTACCCTAGGTCTTGCCACACGGGTAACTAGAGAGTCTCCTGGACTCTTAAACATTTCTCTTTCATTTTATTTAACTCAAGTTGAAGTTAAAGTTGTTGTCCATTATCCCACTTTCCTGATTCCTCACTGAATCCTAGAGTTAACTTAACTCTATTTTCCTGTTCCACTTTTAACTTAGAGTTACACTGACTCCAATTTCCTGTTCCACTTTTATCTTAGAGTTACACTGACTCTAATTTCCTATCTGTGAGTTTAAACTCCTCTAGTTCACCTTAGGTTCCCTTTACCTAAGTTCCATGTCATACTCATCCTAGAGTTCCTTGACTCTATGTTGATCACTCTATCTAGTGTCCTTAGGTTATCTCCTAAGACAATGCCACTCAGTAAACCCTGAATCTAGGTTTTCTCCTAGTCTTACTACCAATATGTCCTTTTCCCTTATGTCACATGATTCCTAGGGTTGTACCCTAACATGATCACAATCATCACATGATTATCTACTTTTACGCATGCAATTATTTTCATATCCATCATAAAATAATATTTATCCTCTACGCATGCAATTATCATCTTTTTAGATAAATCAAGAATTACATTTTTCTCCTAAGTCCGTTTACACATGCAAATTGATCATCTCCTTTTTGGCAACCAACAGTTGCACTTTTCGTCTGTGTCCATCTACACATGCACATTTATCATCTATCCTTGGCAACCAACAGTTGCACTTTTCATCTATGTCCATCTATACATGCAATCTTAACCATAATTACCTAACGCCTCTAACAGGCTACTATCATGCTTCTAAATCCAAAAGCAAAGGAGCAAGGGGAGAGGTCACCCAGTTTCGGCAGAATCCCCCACCTTGTGGTGTCCCCGATTGCTTGTAGACACTTGTAATTGGTCTCCGCACGATTCCACTTATTTCCTCGAGCTTGCACGCAAAATGGTGGACATCCCTCGAGTTCGTACGCAAAACGATGCACATCCTCCAAACCTGCACGCAAAACGGTGCATGTCATTAAAATCCACACGCAAAAACAGAGCGCGCCACTTCAGCAGGCACGCAAAACGATGCGCGTCAATTCAACCTGCACGCAAAACGGTGCACGTACCTCGGGTTTGCACGCAAAATGGTGCATGCTCTCCTTTAGGATTGCACGCAAAACGGTGCACGTCCTTCTAGCCCTGGACGCAAAACGGTGCATAACATTAGAGACGGCACGCAAAACGGTGCACAACAACTCAACCTGCACGCAAAACGGAGCACGTACCTCAGATTGGCACGCAAAACGGTGCACGTTCCTTTTTCACTATTGCACGCAAAACGGTGAACGTTTTTCGAGTTTGCGCACAAAACAGCGCATGTTGGTCGAGTCCGCACGCAAAACGGTGCATGTCTTCCACAAGCTGGCACGCAAAACGGTGCGCGCCGAAAACGCCCGCGACAGTCCGCGAAGCAAACGGTACAGTAAAACTCTGTCCCTAAAACGCACAACGGCATAGGGGTCAACTCCACATTCAAAAAGGAAACTCAAACTGTGCCAAAAACACTACAAAACAACACGCGGGACCTACCTCGACAGCGTCGCGCCGCCCAACGCGTGTTCACGCGATCAATCGGCTCCTTGGAACACCTTGCGCGCTCCACGGGGTCCACGGCGCGCCGCTGCACCCCACGAAATCCCCTCACTCTCTCTCTCTTTGGTGCTCGGTTAGAGAAGAAAAGGGAAGAAGGAGAAGATGGGTGCGCAGTCTGGAGAAGGAAGAAAAGAAGAGGAAGAAGATAAGGGGGGTGTCCCATTGGACCAACCACACGGAACCCCCCAATGGGGGCCCGCCACGTGGAGGTCCACCCCACACCAGTGGCGCGCACCAGCACAGGCGCGCGCCCCCTGCGCCGCGCGCCACTCCGCGCGCCACACGGGCGCGCCACACCGCGCGCCACAAGGGCGCGCGTCCCCATGCGCCACACGGGCGCACAACCCCACGCGCTGACCGCGCAATCGCGCGCTAGCGCGGGCGCGCGCCCCCGCACCGGCCTGCTGCAATCCGCGGCAGCTAGTTGGGCGCTGCCACGTGGCGCCCCACCTGCCGCGCGCGCTCTGCACGCTGCGCCTCGCGTCTCGCGCCGCGCGCCAACGCCTCGGGATCCGCGCGCTGCACCTCGGGATCCGTGTCGTCTTGAGATTGGCGCACGCACCTCAAAATGCGTGCCAGTCTCGAAATGCGTGCCCGCCTCGCTACTGTAAACTGTGCGCCGCTACAATGCAAATCGGTCGCCCGATTGTACGGCAAATTTTCTTATTTTGCCCGTTTTGTCCATTCTTGCCTATTTTTCGACCGTTTCCATCTGTTTTCGTCCGTTTTCTTTCCGTTTTCGCTAAAATTTGACATGCAGCTACAGTTTAACTTAATTTACCTCACGGTACTTTTAATTTTCGATTTGGACCATTCTGGATCGCCAAAAGCCTCACTGTATTCAGAATCGCTGGCGGACCCCGTTCTCACTATCCGTGTATCCAATCAACGCGAAACTTTTACTGTGGCGTTAAAACATATTTACCTAGCTCCCAGAATTTTCTGACGCTGTAAATTTTCTGCTAAAAATCTGGTCCCACTTTCTCATATAAAATTCTATATTCCTCAATTTTACCCCGATTTGGGCCCAATTCATTTCCAAATCATTATTTACTCCTCTAAACTCAATAAAAATTGTATTTCCCACCATTTTTATTTATATTTGCTCATATACCGGGATCTGGTACACTACACAATCAACTTCCATGAAAAGGAAGAGTGTTGCAAGGAAGAGAGGTCGAGCACGTGGAATTGAAATTAACGAGCCACTTGCGAGTGAGCCACCTCCATAGGATTTTGTTCATATCAGCACGGATAGAATGAAAGTATTTGACAACCGTGAATGCATTGGAGAACGACATGTGAATGTTGGAAATCTACGAGACCGATCCACAGTTTTTGGTGTTCTTTTTTATCGAGCCGGTCTTTCTCCAATCTGTAAGTTTCCCGAAACCACAGGTTATTGCATTCATTTGGTTATAACTTTCTACCTTTGTGCGAATCAGCTTCAGGATGTTGAAGATGGACCAATGGAGTTTAAGACAACGGCCCGCAATACCAAACTTACAATAACACCTCAGGTTATTGGAGAAGTTTTGGGTATGGGTACTAATCTAGAGGGAACTCATTATTTGAAGGGTTGCCCTATGACAAGCTTAGATTGGCGACGAGTTGTGGATGGCATCTGCATGCCAGAAACTCGATCGGCTAGAAATTCGGTATTTTCAAAAGAACTTCGACCAGAATACCGGTTTCTGAATTTCATCGTTTGCTACAACATCTTGCCAAACATGCAAACGAAGGTCTTGCGTTGGGATAGAATGCTATTTTTGTATCTACTAGGACATCCCACGGCAGCTCAAGGATTGAACATCAGCATTCCATACATCATCTGGAATAGGATGGCTCGCTACGTGGAGCATCCTCATCAAACGGAAAGACTTCCTTTCCCTATGATCATTATGCGGATTTTGAGAAAATTTGACGTCGATATTTGATCGTCAAGTTACATGCATAGCTTGGGGACCATCAACGACACAACGGTTGTGAAGTCACTCCCCAAGAAGCCAGATGATACACCAACACCTCCTCGAGGCAAGCGACAATCAGCTTCAGCAGCAACAGCATCAGCAGCAACAACAGAACCAGCAGCAGCGACAGCTTCAGGTCATAGACCTTTAGATACTTCAGAGGATGAAGCCTCTGTGACTTCAATTTACCGAGAACAACAACGTTTATCGTTTGAACAAGAGCGGATTGCAAATGAACAAGAGCGGATCTCTACAGACCTTGCCGCGATTACTGTCACCCAAAGGGAAATGAAGAAGAAATACAAATCTCTTACCAAATTGGTCAAGAAAATTTTCCTCAAGCTTGGTTGTAGCAGCTTTGACGACACCGACTCCGACTGATCTTTTTCTGTTGTTGTTCTAATGATTTCTTTTGCAGGTTTTTAGTTTTTGTTCTTAATATTTGTGAACTTTGCACTCCCTTCTTTTTCATTTTGGCTGAACTTCTGTGACAAAAAGGGGGAGAGACTATAGAATAGAACGAACTTTGAGCAAAGTTTGAACTTGAAACTTGAAACCTTGACCATTGAACTTTTGAAGGTAAGTTGAAGGTCGGTTGAACTTGTACATGCCATTACTAACTATTTGGGCATGTAATATTACTAACAAGTTGCTTGATAACTGATATAACTTTGAACTTGTTAATTGTTGTGATATGACATTTGAACTCTTAATGATTAGATGATATATGAATTTTGATTGCTTATTCTCATACATATCTAATAATTAATGTCATAAGGAGTATAAACTCTATTTCTCTGATTGCTTATTGAATGTTTAAATTCTTGAGTATCTAACAATTTCTTTTGTCAAGAATTATTTCTTTGCAGAGAGTACAAGCGTTTAAGTCTAGAGTTTGTATTAGGAGTTTATCTCTTGTATTCATTTTATTTGGATCATTCATGTAAATTTTTATTGTATGGTGATAACAACAAAAATATCTTCTTGAATTTTTTTTAAGTGGATTTTTGTTTTGTCACGAAACCGCCAAAGGGGGAGATTGTTATTCAGATCCATATTATCCATAACCTACAAGTGGTATCAGAGCGGGAATAGGATTGTAAACAATGGTTGAAGGTGGAAATATCAATAGACCACCGTTCTTCGATGGAACAAATTATGTTTATTGAAAAGTACGCATGAGAGCGTTTTTAATTTCCATCGATGAACGGGTTTGGCAATCAATTGAGTTTGGATGGACAAATCGTACTAAGATTATTGTCGATGTTGTCACCATCAAACCTAGGTCGAAATGGACTAAGGAAGAAATTGATTCTTCTTCTTACAATGACAAGGGAATTAACGCCTTATTTAATACCTTGTCACAAACCGAATTCTCTCGCGTCTCGGCATATGAGACTGCGAAAGAAATCTGGGATACTCTACAAGTTACACATGAGGGAACAAGTTTAGTGAAGATTCAAAAACTGCAAATGCTTACGAGCAAATTTGACTCTATTTTTATGGCAGAAAATGAATCGTTTACAGATTATTACACACGATTGTAAAATATCGTTAATACATGTGCTAACTTGGGAGAGAAAATTCTAGAATCTAAAGTTGTAAGAAAGATTTTGAGAACTCTTCCTGAAAGATTTCGCCCTAAGGTCGCAGACATTGAAACAGTAAAACACTCGGACGAAATCAAAGTAGAAGAATTAGTTGGTGCACTTCAAACTTATGAAATGACTTTTTCTACTAACTATTCTTCTGGAAAGCCTTCCTCTTCTTCTAAGACTTCAGGTTTTGCATTGAAATCAACAAAGGAAGAAGACACGGATTCATCCTCCTCAGACGCTGATGATAATCTATCCATTGAGGATTTCGAGAAACAACTTGCACTTTTGACGAGGAAATTTCGCTGAAGCTTTCGAAGGGGAAATTCAAGTAAATCCTCATCCTTCGTTAAGTTCAAGAAAGGCAAAGGATCTTCAAGCTTTAAGTCAAGAAAGCAAGAGGGTTCTTCAAAGGACAAGAAGAACTCTGAGGGACAAATTCAGTGCTTCAAATGCCGAGGTTATGGCTGTGATGACCTGGATCTCCGCAGAGCTTCTGCAGTGTGTTTGGCAGCTTCTGGGGACCTATACTGTGTATTTGGAGTGTTTCTGCACCAATTGGACCTAAGTGATGGACTCTGGACTTCTTTTAGATCACATGAGTGATCGGAGGACCCCGTTGGGTGTTTACAAGTAGTTTCGCGCGAAGCGGATATTAAAAATGGACTCAGCGCGAAGTTTGGATCAAGGAACACCTTTCCGGATGCCTCCGGCAAATTTTGGAATTTGAAATTTGGCAAAACGGACAGCGGATTTGGATTCAGCGTGCGAAAACGGTCAAAATGGGCTATTTACTTGCATTTTTTGGATTTTGGAACAGTAAAGTTACTGTTCACGGCCGGAACAGTAATTCCGGCGGCGGCGGGCAGCGGCGGAAGGCGCTCGGGCAGGCGGCTAGCGGCCACGGGCAGGCGCTGAGGGCGCGGGCAGGTGCGCGGTCCACCGCGGAGGGCGTGCGCCGGGCGCGGGCCACGTGGCGCTTTCCTGTTGGCCGGCGCAGCAGGCGCGGTCCACGGAACTTGGGCCCGGGTGCACGGTGAACCGGGTGGACACGTGGCAGACGGTTATTGGTGCGGTGTTGTGCGCGCGGTCCACGCAAGGAGTGGAGCAGGTGACCGGGGGCAGCTGGCCGTACGGCGGGGCAGGTGGCCGTACGGGCGGGGCAGGCGCGCGACGTGCGCGGTGCACGGCTGCCGGGGGCCACGTGGCGCGCCGCCACTGGCGGGCGCAGGTGCGCCGGGCGCAGCGGGGCCCGGGGGAGTGCTGTAGTGGGCCACGTGGCGGGCCTGGGTCGTTTCAGGCTTGCACAGTAATGGGCCGGGCCCATTACTGTAGCAGCCCGAAAAATTCGGGCGCCCGAAACCTGGACATATTGGGTATTTCTTCAATTGTTTTCCTTCAGCCTATTTATACCTAACCCGAGCCCTCTTCTTCAGCTCTTTTCTCTCAACCCTCACCCCATCTGCCCGACCAACCTTAAGAAGAATTGTTCCCCTCTAAGCTTTTGATCTTCCTGCCAAGTTCTAGGATTTTAGGAGCACGCATCCCGAGGTTCGCTATTTTATGGCGCGGCGCGACATTGCATTTCCTGTGTTCTTCTTCGACGCAGCGGCAGAGTAAATTCTCCCCTGGGCTACCCCGAGATCCTTTTTCTGTGATTCTTGCGCCGAAAGACTCCTAACAGGTAGGGCTTCAACTTTCATTTTGATCGCGCTTTTCCATTTCGAGGTTTTGGCACGGATCCCGAGGCATTAATGTGACCCCTTTTTCTGTGATGATTGTTGGGACAGCACTGATGTTATTTGGCCATATCTTCGCGCACGAGCGTCAGACGGAAACGAGCTTATACAACTTTTTCATATACGGATCGCAAGGAACGCGCTCGTATTTTCTTGGAATTTCCTGAGATTTATTTCGAGGTGAAAATCACTGTTTTCTCAGTGTACTGTGTCCAGTCTTTTGCACAGTTTGTTGATTGGATTACCACCTTGCCGAATTTATAACTTGACTTACCGAACTCAGATTTGGGCGTGCAAGCTACCGTTACGAAGCTATCGACGCGTGGATCGCTGTGATATTTTTCTGGGAATTTTCTGGGCACTTTCTGCAGGTGAAAATTTAGCAGTTTTGGGACAGATATTGTTTGTGATTATAAGAGCAATATTTGGGAGCCTAAGTGTATTTAGTGGACTTTGTATTGTGCCAGGAGTGTTACGGGTGTGCTAAACTTGTGGGAGCTAGGGATTGGAGGTTTTGGTATTTTCAGCTGTACGGATCCGGACAGTTCGCGCTTCAGGTGGGTGCTTATTTCCAAGAACCGGTGGACGGTTCTCTAAATGTTGATATGTTAGAATTGCATGCAGGTGTATGGTACAATAGCTGGGATTGATCGGTAAGCTTAACAATATGGATTTTTATGGGAATTGCAAGTGAATTATTCATAGTATGACAATGGTTTTAATCAAACATTCATGTTGATGATTAGTGGAAGCTTACCTAAGGCAAGGTTACCCTATATGATTGATTATCAAGCCATGTTAGCACATAACCTTTTATGAGGCTGGTTTGTGCAATGGGATAGGATTATGTAGTTATGTGCAGATTCTGCCCTGAGGAGCGATTATGGATCGGGAACTATGGACAGGTATGGACATAAATAAATTGTGGGCTTGGGCATGAGGTATAGACAGGCACAGGTTGTCTCCTATTTACTGTCCTTATGCATTTATCAGCATGTTTTAGCAAGGTAAGATCATATCGATATCTGCTTTATTTTATATTTACCATCTTGGGACATTTGTATGCTTGTATGGTCACCTAGATAGGCCACCTTTTTCTGCTACACTATCATGCTGGAATTGACATAGGAGAAACCCCTTTTGTTCTTCTTTTCTCCTTTCATTTGAGGCTCAGGGTATTTGCAGCTCGTGCACGAGCAGGTGGATGGGATAGTGTAGTCAGGTTCTTGGGTTTTGGGACAGGCAGGGTATTGCGGCAACCGCGGACATTGGGCGGTTGACCGGAGATTTCTTATGCATCAGATTGGGTATCAGGTCTCTTGTGGATGGAGTTCCCACGGTTTGTCTATCTTGCACCGGGTTGAGATCGGGTCTCTCTTTAGTGGATGGGTTTTCCCACTTTGGTCAGAGTCATGATCCAGTCCTGCTGATTTATGATACTTGTGTTACTGAGATACTTTTCCTCGTGTGGGTCGCTCCCCACGAGTGCCACTCCGGAGTGCGCGGCTGACAGACTTTGAGTCCTTGAGACTCCTTTGCTTCGGTGTTATGCGTAGGCTGGCATACCCGTCGCGGCAGAGCAGGCAGTACCAGTTCTACTGGTGGCACCAGATTGGGTTTATTCCAGACAGTTACTTTATTGTCACACTCACGTCAGGGGGGACTGAGTGGAGTCTAGCGGCTGTGTGTAGACCAGTGCTAGCGTTGTTGGGAACCGTTTGGGGTTTGACGGTGGTCCCGGGGTCGTTGTGTGTTCTTTGACCATTGTGTGAGAGGTTGAGCATCTTGAGTCTATCCGTTCTGAGAGAGAGGGCATGGATTTGACTATAGCCTGCATGAGCCACTACTCGATAGCGAGTTAGTCCGTTTGGACGCCCTACGTAATTCCTGCCCGTCAGCGGGAGGTGGTTGTAGGTGGGCGCAGGTTTGACTGGACCCGATGTGGCAGTCAGCTCGATTGGGTCGATTGAGCACATCGCGTGCGAGTGTTGCATATCTTTATCAGAGTTTTCCCATTTGAGCATTTAGATAGAGGCTTGGTAGCTGTAGAGTGTCTTCAGCTTCTTTCTTCAGTTTTACTGCATTGATTATCTTTTGCCTCTAGTAGTCTCGGTGGGCAGATCGTCCGGCCTGGTGGCGATACCCACTGAGAGCTCCCTTTGGTGTAGTTCTCACACCCGTTTGGGGGTTTTCCCCCTTTTTTGTCCTTTCTCTCCTTTGTTTTGCAGAGTCTTAGCGGGTGTTGCTGTTTCTGCGGTGCTGTTCATGGTAAGGGAGTCACGAGCTAGATCCAGACCCATCTTTGGAGAGTAGCGGTACCCCCCTTTTTTGGTGGAGATCTTCAGTACAGTCGGTAGATTAGTATTTTATTTTCTTTCTCTTTGTGAGACTGATGTATTGTGAGGATTTGACTTGTACTGAGAGGCTGTACTTTGATGTATCATTTATCTATTCAGGATTACCTCCCTTTTGAGCCCAGAGTTTTGTATTTGAGGTTATTGTATGATTTTCTTTTATGGGAGATGGACTTTGTACCTTTATTTCCAGTTGTGCAAATCTTTGGTTTTATCTTTTCAGCAGTTTTATATTTTAGCTCTGATATCTGTTTAGCTGTAGCACTTTTCTTGCAGGTAGGACGCTTCGCCTATGCAGGTTTGGCATAGGTGGCGGATCTGTTGGCGAGCCCGGGTCGCAGTTTCGACCCCGGGGCGTGACAGATTAGAGTGGTATCAGAGCTTAGGGATAGGTCAGTTGGGACTGTAGAAACCCTAGGCTTGTGGTTGGACCCTAGGATGACTTCGTGAGAGTCGTGATTTTAGCGAGAGTCCTGATTGAGTTTTATACCTCTCCCAAGTGATGGGATGGGTGATTGGCATGTTTATTCTCCTAAGCAATTATGTTGGCTGCAGACAACATGATGCGGTGGAACGGTTGACATGCTCTAGACTCTCGCCGGATTGGGTCGAGTTTTGTTTTGTGCTGTGGTGCAGTTGGTCGGGGTGAGCGGTGTCTCCCCCGACGCGTTGTGCCGATTGTGGTGCACTCGTCGCAGCAGTGGAGCTTGAGCGGATTGTTTTGGGGCCGGATACCCAGATTGAGGTCAGAGAGCTCTGGACCCAGATGACAGGATTGTTAGAGGCATGTCTGATTGAGTGAGCCAGATTTGGCAGATGAACCACCCCGACTCGTAAGATTGAGTTTGGAGCCTTTGGAGGCAGAGTTGTGGTTGGTGGTGATGGAGTGATCAACTGAGTGCCTCCCTGTGCTAGAGAGTTTATGCAGTTGTTGAACGGCGCGCTCTAGGTTTCGAGGGACGAGACGCATAGGATATGTGTGATTGAGAGCGGATTGCGCCAGGATACCTTTCAGTTTAGTTGGTCCCTCCGTTATGGATTATTGATACCTCGATAGTGTAGGCGTTGTGTATGGAGGTTGGCACTGCAGTTCCTTTGGACAGGGATCTGCCGCCAGAGGTGAGTTCTGGATGTTGACGCTTGGCGCTAGGTGATGGAGGACAGATCGGCAGGCAGAGGCATTTTCGTTTGCTTTCTTGGATGGTAGATATCCTTGTGGATGGTTAATGTAAAACTTACCTTTGGGAATGTTACCCTTTGTGCTTGTTAGCATGCATATTTGGGGTATATTATTTGTGATTGAGGAGTGAGCTGGTAAGGATAATTGTATAAGGAATTGCATGGATTGATTGTGTTTTGTCAGATGACGGATGCAATAATGGATTTCTGAGATGTTGGAGATCGGGTGGACTCCGATGGCAGTATCAACATCTACCAGAGTAGCACAGTGGTAGCGTGGTTTGGTTGTCGGCGGAAGACCGTATCTGTTGCCTCAGGGTGAGCAGAGACAGAGGTCGTGCTCCCTTTGTGATTGGTTTGGATATTTTCTGGCAGACTGACCGACAACCGCTTGCATCGTGTGGATGAGTTTGTGCCGTCTGGCTGGAGGGCGCCACGGCAATGGATCGGGTTGTCGCAGGTGTGATTTCGTCACAGTAGTCAGAGTTGGTGCACTTCGCATCCCGGCATGGACTAGAAGCAGAGTGGTTACCACGTGCACTAGAGGTACAGGTTACTGTTGGTATGGTGCCCGTGGAGGAGGCTTGTGGATCCTGTCCTGTGCGGCTGAGGCCGCGAGTTTTATTGGCCTACTTATTGGTATGGGTAGTAGTTTTTGTCTTGACCCCGTGCTTGGGATTGGTTAGCACAGTACCACCGGATGGTCTAGTGCGGAGAGAGATGGCTATGACTTTTCTGAGGCAGATAATAGAAGGCTTGGAGTTTGAGACTGTTAGAGCACGCCGGTTACTGTGACAGTGTGAAGGGTGCCTACGGCGGCACCGGGACCAAAGGATATTACTGCTGCCCTGGAGATTCCGAGGGTGAGTCTACTCGAGCCGATGAGTATGCCGCCAGATAGGGAGATTGAGTTGGCGATTGATGTGGTTCTAGAAACCGCGCCAACCTCTTTAGCACCTCTTGGATATCATCTGTAGAGTTGGGAGAGTTGATGGCACGGGTGCAGGGATTTATGGGATCGATGGTCTGTTTGACCTCGAGCCACGAGGTTGTTACACGATTATGAGAGCTCTTTTGTGGTTGGGCACTGGTAGGTCCGGGTATTATTTAGGACCTTTTGATGGAGTTATACTCCGGCAGTTGTTGTTTGATGTATGTACAGAATTTGGAATTTTATAGCTGAGTATTTCGCCAGATGGCGTTCGGGACACGGTAGGGCATTATGAGCTCATAGTGAGGCCAAATGGAATGATTCATGCCCTGTTGTTTTCGAGATTTGAGGAATGGTGTACTCCAGTTGTACTTGGACAGATTAGAGTGGTATCATATTATGATTTGCTCCCTGAGTGACCTGGAATAAGAGGAACACTTGTGGATGGGCTATAACGCTTGGGTGGAAGAAGCTGTATGTCGTGTTATTGGACTACAAGTTTTAGCTTCTGAAGCATACCTTCTTGGGTCACTTTGTGCTAGCCGTAGGGGCGGCGGTGGAAAATTCCGCCAATTTGGATACTATCTGGAAATTGACCGAGATCATCATTTATGGTCAAGGTAAGAAGCTTTTGGACTTGGCAGTGCCAGGAGAGCATGGCTAATGGATAATGACACTGATATCAACGTCGACTTTTGCATTGCTAGTGCGGGGTGATGGACTTGCGACTTGTAGCAATGCCTTCCATGGTGGCGATGGAGTTACCGTTGGTTACCTTTGAGCACTCTGGATCACCCCGATAGGGCCACCGTGTTGGCAGATTCCTGGAGCAGGAAAGCTGTCTAGGGTTGAGTTGGATGATTTTACAGCTGGCGCTGTGTGGGACCATTATGGTGTACAGGGTTTGAGACTGTGTTCCGGAGGATTTCTTTTGATGGTAGACTGCGGTGGAGCAGTCCACGCTGATGGTCAGAATTTGAGAGCGACCGAGTGAGGACCCCGACTTGTTGAGACTTCTTCCCTTCTTGGATGATCGCGTGAAGGTGCTTCGGGTTGCTTTGGTTAAGTTGACTCAGGTTGTGGTTTGGTGCGCGTTGCACTAGTGGTTATTTCCTTTCCCCCAGCCTTTTGTTGGAATTCTTGATGGTTCTTCTCCGTCTCAGCTCAGGAGAGTTATGCTTGTGGATATCCCCTTATGATTGGATCACCGTGGTCTCGGGGAGTGTGTGGTGACTTAGGAGCTAGAGACGGCGGCGTTGAGTACCCACCCTTGGTTTCGGTGACTCCTTGTGAGTTGAGTTAGTTTCGAGGACGAAACTTTCTTTTAGTGGGGGAGGATGTGATGACCTGGATCTCCGCAGAGCTTCTGCAGTGTGTTTGGCAGCTTCTGGGGACCTGTACTGTGTATTTGGAGTGTTTCTGCACCAATTGGACCTAAGTGATGGACTCTGGACTTCTTTTAGATCACATGAGTGATCGGAGGACCCCGTTGGGTGTTTACAAGTAGTTTCGCGCGAAGCGGATATTAAAAATGGACTCAGTGCAAAGTTTGGATCAAGGAACACCTTTCCGGATGCCTCCGGCAAATTTTGGAATTTGAAATTTGGCAAAACGGACAGCGGATTTGGATTCAGCGCGCGAAAACGGTCAAAATGGGCCATTTACTTGCATTTTTTGGATTTTGGAACAGAAAAGTTACTGTTCACGGCCGGAACAGTAATTCCGGCGACGGCGGGCAGCGGCGGAAGGCGCTCGGGCAGGCGGCTAGCGGCCACGGGCAGGCGCTGAGGGCGCGGGCAGGTGCGCGGTCCACCGCGGAGGGCGTGCGCCGAGCGCGGGCCACGTGGCGCTTTCCTGTTGGCCGGCGCAGCAGGCGCGGTCCACGGAACTTGGGCCCGGGTGCACGGTGAACCGGGTGGACACGTGGCAGACGGTTATTGGTGCAGTGTTGTGCGCGCGGTCCACACAAGGAGTGGAGCAGGTGATGTAGGTTTTTATAATATAAGGATCCACAAGGATCTAAATAGGTACTATCAAACACCTAGAGGGGGGGTGAATAGGTGTAATATTTAAAAATCAAATCTCAGTGCAAAATAAAAACCAATGCGGAAATAAAAAACAGCACACCGAGATTTACGTGGAAACTCCAATCCAGGAGAAAAACCACGGGACCAACACGCAATAACAATCCACTAAGAAAAGAAGAATAACAAGGTGATTACCGACTCCACGGACTCAAACCCCTCCTTCAACTTCTTCGGACCTTGCGCTCACCGATTGCACGTCCACTGCACACGTTCGAATCCACGAACGCCACTCGAATCCACGAGCACACGTTTCGAATCCACGAAACGCCTTTAGCACACCGAATCCACGATGCCACGTCGAATCCACGACGCAAACTCAGCCGATAAGAATATTGGCTTCGATGGTGATCCTTTGCTTAGATTATCATTGAAGAACCGTAGAAGGAATCTCTAAGCAAAGATTAGATCAATTCGACAAAAGATAGATCTTGGAAGAACCGTCGAATTGACCTAAAAGAGGCTATAAAGAAGAACGAGTAAAAACCTAGCCTCTAGGGTTGCTCTCAAGTGTTTTATATTTTGATCGGTCGTTTTTGAGAAACCCTAAGTGTCTATTTATAGTTTAGAAACCTTTGGAAAGAGATAAGAATCAAAAACTTACCTTATCAGAATTTTTCCCGGACGACGATCCGGATCGGATTTACGGCGATCCGGATCGTCGTCTTTTTTCAGCAATTCCTGAAAAAACAAGGTTCGGGATCCGGATCGGAATTCTGATCCGGATCGGAATTCTGATCCGGATCGGAATTCTGATCCTGATCCGGAATTCCTGAAAAAATCCAGTTTTTGATTTTTATGCAATTAAAAATTATCCAAGTGTTTCTACACTATCAAAAGTATTCGGATCACCAAAATTATTTAGTTAAACGCACCTGATCAATCCGAATCCATTTTCCTTGAGATTGATGTATATGATCCACAATTCTTTAACTTCAATCTTCAAGACTCAAAACACTGAGTGTCAACTTGAGCTCTTGTTGAATCTTCTCTAAGTCTTCGATTGCTGATTGACAATTTGATCCCTTTAAGACTCCGACTCAACTCACTGACTTGACTCACGAAATATGCCAACACCAAAATGCCGTAACAATCTCCCCCTTTGGCAATTTCGTGACAAAACCCAAAAATACATAAAAACGCTCAAGTCACTCATCTTAAACCAAAAAATCGAAATTCAATGTTATCACCAAAACATTGATTTTCTTTGCGTGAAAGATCCAATAAATACAAAATTACATTTGAACCAAACAGTCCTAGAACATACTCTATGACTTAGGACTTGGAGTCTTCAAGTGATGTAATTCCTGCAAAACAAAACTCCAAACAAAATCAAATGTTAGTCGTTTGAAATTAAAATCCAACATTTGATTCGTCCTTTTGGTTCTTTTGTTTTTCGGCTCTTTCAATCTTTTCTTTATCTCCCCCTATCTTGAGCATCTCTAATGTTAGGTTATACTAATATGGATCTAAATAGGGAAAAAAATACCTAGAGGGGGGTGAATAGGTGAAAACAATAAACACTCAAAAAATTATTGCGCAATAAAACCCAATGCGGAAATAAAAATAACACGCAAGATTTTTACGTGGAAAAACTCCAAACCGGAGTAAAAAACCACGGGACCGATAACACGGTGAAATCCACTAGAATTAACACACGTACAAGGTGATATAACGTACTCACAGACGACTCAACCTTTTACCATACGCTCCTAGTAGATCTTCTCCGCTCGCTCCACGACGCTTCTCGAATCCACGATCTGCGCCCAACGCTGAATCCTCAGCGTCCAACGTCGAATCCACGACGTCCGACCGAATCCACGGTCTTCACCCAGTAGCACACTTCGAATCCACGAACGTACCTCGCTCCGAATCCACGAGAGCGGTTGCACCTTGAATCCACAAGGCCACGCGAGTCCACGCGCCGATTTGGGGTAAATCGTTGTTTTTGGGTGGTGATGATCCGCCGAATACTTAGATTAGAAATAGATCAGAAATACCATCTAAGTATTCATTGATTTGATTCTACTCAAAATGTGAGTATGGAAAACCTAGAATCAAATCAATCAATATAGATGAAGAAACATAGAATAAATCTATTGATTTCCTTTCTTCTCTATATGTGGATTTTTCTTTCGGCTATATTTTTCTATTATATTTCGATATGTGGATACCCTAGAAAATGAATAAAGGGTCTATTTATAGGTTAGAAACCATTGGAAGAAGATAAGGATCAAAAACTGCCTTTTCTGGAAATTTTACCGACGGCGATCCGGATTGGAATTACTGCGATCCGGATCGCAGAACAAGAAAGACGATTTCCAGAAAATCCAAGGGTTCGGGATCCGGATCGCAAGTCCGATCCGGATCGTTCATACAGTTCACCAAACATCCCATGTTCGGGATCCGGATCGAAATGGCCTAGTGATCCGGATTGAAATTGCCAATGAACAACACCCTTCGGGATCCGGATTGCAAGGTCTGATCCGGATCCTGAACATGTCCCATGTCCAGTTTTTGATGTTTATGCAATAAAAATTCTTCCAGGTGTTTCTACACTATAAGAAGTATTCGGATCACCAAAAATCTTTAGTTAAACATACCTGATCCTTTTGAATTCTTCTTTCTTGAGATTGAGGTATATGATCCAAAGTTTCTTCATCTTCAATCTTCAAGACTTAATACTTTCACGAAATACGCCAACTCAAATTCCGTAACAATCTCCCCTTTGGCGGTTTCGTGACAAAACACAAATCCACAAAAGAAAATTCAAAAAGATATTTTTGTTGCTATCACCATACAACAAAAATTTACAATGAGATCCAAAAATTAAAAACATGAGATAAACTCCTAAAACAGACTCTAGACTTAGACATCTGTACTCTCTGCAAAAAGAAATCATTCTTGACAAACAAAATCGTTAGATACCTCAAGAATTGAAACATACAAAACCAAGTACAGAGATAGAGTTTATCTCTCATCATGACATTTGAGAATTCAGATATGTAAGAGAATCATAGTTAAAAACCAACATATCTTCTAAGCATTCAAAAACCAAATGTCACAACTGTTTGTTAGTCCAACATCAACTTGTTAGTCATATTACATGCCCAAATAGTTAGTCAAATAGTTAGTAGGGACATGCAACACAAATCACAAATAAAAACCAAAAGTTGTAATACTTACCTTCCACCAAAGTCAAAGTTTGAGTTCATTTTCAAAGTTCCAAACTTTTCACAAAAGTTTTGTCTCTACTCTCTCTCCCCCTTTTTGTCACAAACAAAGCCAAAAATATAGCAAAAGCTACAAAGTTAAGGAGAGTTAAAAGTTCGAATATCATGAAAAACCTGAGAACTAAAAGAAGAGAACAAAACTAAGTCCTAAAAAGTAAAATCCTGCACAAAAAGATTAGAAAGAAAATGTTTAGTCTGAAGTGCCTGAACTAGTACAACTGAGCTTGCTCAAAATCCCTTTGAGCATTTTTGAAATATGTGAGTACTTCTTCTTGATCTTCTTATGCTCAGATGAAATGTGCTGAAGTTCTTTCGAAAGCTTTTCTGTTCAGCAGAAAGTTTTGCTGTTCTTGGCGAATGGATGCCAATGCATCTGTTTCAGCAGTCATTCTTTTGGAGGTGATGGATTCTGCGTAGATGCAGATGGTGCATCCTGGCCCTCAATCCATGGTGATTTAGTTTGTTGAATTCCAGAAAGTGAGCGTGCTCTAGTAAGAGGCCCACTATCTGAATGCCTGTCACGCCCCGGGGGTTTCAATCGGCGTGGAGGCAGATTAGTAAAGGGTTTGTTTTGCGAAATATTCGTTATTTTTTTTTTTTTTTGTGAAATTCCTTTCTCCCCGGTGCGTGCCCAGACCCGCCGCATACACAGGATCTCTCTGCAAACGGACAGAGTCTCCCCTGTATATGCACGGCGTAGCATTCAGTACATGTTCCAAGTCATACACAACCATTCGATCACAACCAGTATTAACATACAACCAGCATTCTAATTATTCAAGCGTATGGCCGATTCAATTTGGAAAGGATAAATCCACAGATTAAAAGAGCGCCCACAACCACGCACTTATGTTGTTAAAACGAGTTTTCAAAGTCAGCATAAATCCACAAGGTTTTGAAAACGGCGCCCACACGACACCCAAGTTTTTGAAATTCATTTCGCAATCCATAAATCCACAGGGTTTTGAAACCAGTGCCCACACGACACTTAGATTTTAAAAACAGTTTTCGAAATCTTTTCTTTGGTTTTGCCTTTTTCTTTTTCAAATGGCCAACAGAAATGAAAAGTAAGGTAGTGCATAAGAAGATAACCAAATACCGACATCCACG
>JAQOTM010000939.1:0-68432 GCA_029168755.2 Tillandsia fasciculata | reverse complement strand
GGATTGTCACGCCTCGAGTTATATAGAAATTCAAGCTCGCCAACAAATCTACCATATATACGGGAAGCTCTCTGCATACGAAGCGCCAACAATCTGCTCAAGTACAAAAGCCGCATTAACCACATAAACAGAGCTGAACAAAACATAATTAAGACCATCCTGTACATATACAACATCCGAAATATATAAACCATCTCCCAAATGCATAAAATAAAAAAAATACAATATATACGTGGCCTAGCCAATCCAATATATACAGTGCCCTCAACAAAACTAATATCTGGGCCATCCATTAACCAAGTTCTCGAGTAGGAGAGCTATCTATCCAGAATTCCCATAACTAGATGCAGAGTAGAGTAAAGCAGTAGCAATTGAGACAGGGGACTCTACAAAGAAAAGGTCTAGCACAAAGAGGATAAGAACTACTAAAAATCAGTAGTTCTCAGTCAATATCGTCATCGACGACAATAACCTACACACTAGGTTTATCAGAGGCATAAGTAACTGTAATAAAGGAAAGAAAATAATGAATAATTGCCAAAAAGAAACAAAAGAACGTGTGCATAATGAATGTTATGCATCAACTAATACGGCCAAAAATAAACCTAATCAACCGACTTGCTGGTAAACCCGGTCAAGCTCGCTGTCACGTGTCGATTGTGTTGGTTCGACTGTGACATTCTTGGGGGCCACTTTTGGAGGACATTTGGTAGGCATTTGGGTTGACAGAGTTACGGGATTGCGAAGTGGGACAATCCGTCAGGGTTGAGCCGTGGGCGAAAACCACAGAGGCAATTCCCTAGCAATGGCCCACGCCATGACAAGGGAAAATGGTGCCGCATGCGGGGTTTCAAAACGTACCCCTCGGTGAGCACCTTTGTACCCCCGGGGTGCCAAAGGGGTGGATGCCTCGTGGGTTATAGAGAGTAGGGGTTGGACACTTGCGAGTGAGTGGCCCCGACTCCCCCGTTGGCCTATAGGACATAGGTCATCCCTTGGCGAGCAGAGTCGCCAAGCCTAGGTTCATGTAAGCGGGATTCGAAGGTCGATGAGCACACGTGTCACGCCCCGGGGTCAGAACTGTACCCCGGGCTCGCCAACAGATCCGCCGCCCCTACAGGAAGCCCCGTAGAGACGTAGCGTCAAACCTGCAAAATTAGATTAACTATACCAACAAATATCAGAGCAGTAAGGAAAAACTAACTAGAACAGGAAATAGTACAGTCTCTCACAAAATATATACAAAATATCCTCACTGAATACAAAAGTCTCTCAAAGAAAGCAGAGTAAAGTACAACTCGATACCTCACTACATAACTCTCAAACATGACACAACCAAAATATAGGGGTACCTCTAGGCCACACTGAAGCTGAAGGGGGAAGGGATCTATCTCGCGACTCCCTTACCTCGATCTGAAGGAGCAGGATCAGCAACAGGCACCGCAGGAACTGGAGCTAGAGTCCCTGGGGAAAAGACACCACGACGGGTGTGAGAACTACCTCCCACAGTAGTTCTCAGTGGGTGCCGCCAACAAGCCCGACGGTCTGCCCACTAAATCTACTAGAGATAAAAGTAACAAAAGAACTGCAGTATGAAAAGCTGGAAAGTAAATATCTACTGCTACTATGCCCCTATCTACAATGCTCAAAGGGAGGAACAGGATGACGATATGCCACAACTGACACTCAACTCAGGATACCCAATCCAAACTGACTGCCACAACGGCTCTGTCAAACCTGCGCCTACCTACTACTGTAGGTATATCCGGTACTCCAACCCGGTATATAGCTCAATCTCAAGCCGGTACTACAACCCGGTCTCGCCTACTCCGGAGTGGCACTCGAGGGGAGCGACCCGCTCGAGTCAAACAACTGCGCAACACTGTCCAGCACAAAGGTGGCACATGCAGGCTATGATCTAATCACTGTCTCACTCACTGGCTAAAACTTCACACTGTCACTATCACTATCACTATTACTATCTCAATGATGAACAATCTACAGACTGCTACCAATACTACTCGGTCCCCAGACACGAGTACAATGCAACATAGCTACTAAACCTCCCAACCCGCGACCCGGGGAAAAATCACAGTGTCAGAACGACAAGGGTACAACCACTGGGGGAAAGCTAAGGTGATGAGCAAATCTGAAAACATGTTCACCCTTTTCTGTAGTCTAATTGTGCATGAATAGATAATTAACTGACAATAAAGCTAAGTTGAGTTTTCATGATTTAAGAGTTCAAACACTGCTAGTGGTCCAATGAAGTCATCAGATTTAACATCTATCAACTGTGGGTACTAACATTCAGTTTGCATAGATTAAACAGCTCATATACTATCTTGCATGCACTTATAATCATGGAATTAGAGTGCAGTCCATAGGTATGGAGAGCAGGATCACCCACCTGATCGCGCTAACTGTCCGGGACGGTACAGATAAACAGTCCAAAGATCGACAATCTCCCAGATCCACGGAGCAAGGAGCCCAGAAAAAGTGCTCTAAAAGTCCTGGGTACAACAACTACTCATAATTACACAATTCATACAAACAACTACCATTCCAAAAATCTGCAAACAAGGTTACTGTTCACACACGAATTTCACCTGAAAATAAATTTCACAAAATTCCAATAAAAATATCACGACGATCCTCGCGAAGAGTAGATGTCGATAGGCTCTTGAATCGTCGAATTCCGATGTCCGGTTGAGAAGATAAAAATCCGCGAAGTGAGTGCTGTCCAGAAATCTCACAACAAAACAGCGGCTCAGAAATGCCTCGAAATCCGTGCCAAAAACCCAAATCCAGGCAAAACACTCAACACGAAAATCGAAGGTTTACCTCTCGTGAATCCAACGCCACAAAAATCGCCGAAATCGGATATCGGGGTAGCTCTGTGGAATTTTTAGACTGAAATGCGACGATAACGGGCCTCCAATAGAAATCCGTCGCTCCGCACTTCGAGGCAGAAAACACAGTCGTCACGGCTTCCAGATTTTCTGAAACTTCACCAAGAGATTCCCAAGAGGAAGAGGAAGAACTTTGGTAAAGGGAGCAATGGCTAAATCTTCTCGGAAAGGGCTCAAAAACGCAGCCCAAGTGACCTATTTATAGGCCCCCAAAGAAAAGAAGCCCAAAAAGCCAACTTTAACACTTTCGGGCCCAACTTTCGGGCGCCCGAAAGTTTTCGGGCGGCTACAGTAACGGGCCGGCCCGTTACTGTGCGCGCCCGAATCTCCCTCAGGCCGCCACGTGTCCAAACCGTACGCCTCCTGCACCCGGCGCACGACCCCGACCACTGCCGCGTCGCCACGTGTCCCGACCGGACGACGTGCACCCGTGCGCCCGACCAACCACGGGGCGCCACGTGGCAGCCCCCACGCCGACCTGGTCAACGCGCACGTCGCGCGACGTGCGCGGCCGCGCCGCCGCCGGACCCGGGTCGGGCACGCGTCCCGAGGCACCGCCTCAGCCGCCGCCGCCGCGTGGACCGGGTGCACCAGAACCAGCCAACCACACAACGCCACGTGTCCCTCGGTTCACCGTGCACCAAAGCCAAAATTTCCGTGGACCGCGCCTGCTGAACCGACCAACAGGAGAGCGCCACGTGTCCCATCCGTACGGTGCACGACCCCGCGGTGGACCGCGCCTGCCCGCGCGCCCGCGCGCCTGCCCGCGCCGCTCGCCGCCTGCCCGCGCCGCTCCGCCGCCTGCCCGAGGCTGCTCCGCCGCGCTCCGCCGTCCGCCGGCGGCCGCCGGCGCCTCTCCGGCCGCCGGAACAGTACCCCTTGCCTCGATTTCCGTGTTTTCGCGTCCGGGCTCCGAAAAATTCAAGTAAATAGTCCATTTTGCTCGTTTTCGCGCGCTGAATCCAAATCCGAGGTCCGTTCGGCCAAATTCCGCTTCTAAAATTTTCCAAAATTCCCCGGAAAAGTAAACTTGATCCAATTTCTATTCCGGGTCCCATTCTTGGCTCCAATAAGCGCGCAAACACCTCATACAACCAAAATGGACTCCCAGAGAAGGAAACAAGCCCCAATTTCACCAGAAACTCAAATCTGGAGCCCGACACGCACACCCACACACCCAAAAGCCTCCAAGCCAACAGTAAACCCTGTCGTGGGGATCCGGGTCCTCACATCCTCCCCCACTAAAAGAAAGTTTCGTCCTCGAAACAAACACAGCTCAAAAGGGAACTCCAAGCCCAAAGGTAAGCCTCCAACACACAAACTCCAACTCCCCAGTCGCTACAAACTCTCCACAAAGCGCGTCCAACCGCGGAAAACTCAGAAATTCCCAAACACCGAGGACAAGAAGAACAGCCAACTCTACGCCTCCAAACTATTCGAATTATGCTACAAAACTTAACAGGAAAGGAAAGAGCCCCACCAGTAGGAAGGTTATCAATCCCCAACTCTCAGATTTAGAAAACAACTGAAATTAGCGAACAGTTCGAAAGTTCCGAGAGACCAGTGCCCTTGCCCTAAACCAACAAGGACAGGTTCGGGCACTGTCCCTACTTCTGGAGTAGTCTTTTGTATCTTTTATTCTGTTCGCGAATTTCAGCATAAGAGTGAAAAAAATAAGGGAGAGAAGGGTTGATGCCGTTCCTGCTGCGACAACAAAACGGAGCTACGGTCTACCCGTGCCCCTAAAAGAAACACCATTCTAACCAAGACCCCTAGAGACAAACCCTCTAGTCCTAGGCGTCACCTACGCTCGACAAGTCGCGCCTAACCCAAAGCCGCTGAAGCCACTGCTGCAGGGAAGATGTCTTAGTACCCAATAGAAATGATCTCCTGTCGTCCATCTTGCGGAAAGGCCACTATTCTCCGTTCGCAAACAAATGTTGCACGATGCCGCACCAACTGGTCCATCCCAAGTGCTCAACCTGAGTCGGGGAGCTGCAACTGAACCAACACAACAATCGGCGTGCCTCGCCAAGTTTCAGCCGTTCTGATCACACTCCAACATTCGCCTCTGCTGGAAGACACTAGGATGAATCCAAACGCTAATGCCAGTCACAAAATTCCTATCCCGTAATTACGCCAAGATGCACATGTCCCGATGCTATGCAGACGGATGCAAAAACTCTACTGAAGAATGAATGAGATGCACCAGTATCAAAAGAAGCCCGAGCACGGAGTGCTAAGATCAGAATAATACCTGCAACGACCTGCTCGGCTGCTGAAGTAACCTCAATCGGAGCGGCATAAATACGACCGCTCGGTGCCGGGGGACGTCGCTCTGGCTGTCGGGAAGAAGATGAGGCAACCTCTGGCCTGCTATAGGCCGCTGAAGGATCGGCTGGCTGGTAAGGGACAAACGGTGCAGGTGCTGATGAAGGAGCTGGATGGCCGGCTCTAGGGCACACGCTCGCAAAGTGACCGGCCTGCCCGCAGCGAAAACAGTGGCCCTGTCTCTGCGGGCACTGAGTCGGTAAATGTGGGCCTCCACAGATGACACACCGATCTGGGCGCTGCTGCTGAAGAGTCTGCTGTGAGAACTGCTGCTGTCGTGAGGGTCGACGCTGCTGCTGCTGTACCTGGCGAGACGCCCCCGATCTCTGATGTCCCTGGTACCCCTGGCCCTGCGAGTGGGAACGTGGAGGTCTCGGGGGTCCCTGCCTACTAGACTGCCCCTCCTCCGGAGAAGCCGGGCGCTTCGCCCCAGGAATCGCTACAGGGGCCGGAGATACCTCATCCATCACGGCCTCTCCACTCTCCACATACAAAGCCTGCTCCATCGAGGCCTCCAAGGTCTGCAGTCGGCGGGATCGGACAAACTGGTAAATATCTCGGCGAAGTCCTCGCTCAAACATATAGACGCGGTGGCTCTCGTCCCTGGCCACATGTGGCACACATGCCAGAAGCTGGTTGAATTCTGCGATGTACATCTGCACAGGCCTATCTCCCTGGCGGAGATTCTTCAACTGCTCCTCCAATCGCTGTCGAAGACTCTCAGGAAAGAATGCTCCCAACAACATGCTCCGAAACTCGGTCCAGGAAAGAAGCTGCGTCCCAGGTGGACCAGCTGGTCGCACACGCCGCCACCATGCCTCGGCGTTGCTCTCCAGATAATGGGTAGCCAGAATAACCCTATACCTCTCGTCCACAAACAGACTCTCAAAGTGACGCTCCATGGTGGTAATCCAAGTCTCAGCCGCCCAAGGCTCAGCACTCATGCCCGAAAAGCGGGGCGGATCGAACCGCCGGAATCTCATCAGCAAATCCACAACCTCCCGCTGCTCTGTCTCAGTCAACGCTCCCGTCGCCCCGGCCGGTGGCCTACTCGAAACCGGCTCCGCAGGAATAGGGGGTGCCATAACAGGGGAAGAAGGCACCGGCGGAGCCTCAGGGGGTGCCACTGCCGGCTGTGCCCTCTGCTCCAGTAAGAGCGTCAGCCGCGCCACTGCCTCCTCCTGGCGTCTAGCCGCCTCAGCTAACTGTGCCATCTGGGCACGGAGCTCCAGAATCTCAGCCTGAGGTCCTCGCCCCGAGTCCTCCTGCTCGGGCTCAGAGGACGAAGGCTGCGAGCGCGTCACCATCGAACGTCGAGGAGGCATCCCCACCTGAGGGACAAAACACACAATCAAAACCACAAGCAACACTCGACCCAATCTAGCGAAAGTCAAAAGGCATGTCCCCCTTTCCGAAGCACTATGTTGTCTGCAGCCAACATAGTCGCTACAAAAGGAAGACATGTCTATCACTCGTCCCTATCCTCTCGGGAGAGTTAAATACCCAATCAAGACTTTCGCTAAAAGTCTCGGCTCTCACGCGGGTCATCCTAGGGTTTAACCATAAGCCTAGGGTTCCTAAGTCCTCAAGACCTACACCCTAAGCTCTGATACCACTCTAATCTGTCACGCCCCGGGGTCAGAACTGTACCCCGGGCTCGCCAACAGATCCGCCGCCCCTACAGGAAGCCCCGTAGAGACGTAGCGTCAAACCTGCAAAATTAGATTAACTATACCAACAAATATCAGAGCAGTAAGGAAAAACTAACTACGAACAGGAAATAGTACAGTCTCTCACAAAATATATACAACATATCCTCACCTGAGTACAAAAGTCTCTCAAAGAAAGCAGTAAAGTACAACTCGATACCTCACTACATAACTCTCAAACCTGACACAACCAAAATATAGGGGTACCTCTAGGCCACACTGAAGCTGAGGGGGGGAAGGGATCTATCTCGCGACTCCCTTACCTCGATCTGAAGGAGCAGGATCAGCAACAGGCACCGCAGGAACTGGAGCTGGAGTCCCTGGGGAAAAGACACCACGACGGGTGTGAGAACTACCTCCCACAGTAGTTCTCAGTGGGTGCCGCCAACAAGCCCGACGGTCTGCCCACTAAGTCTACTAGAGATAAAAGTAACAAAAGAAATGCAGTATGAAAAGCTGGAAAGTAAATATCTACTGCTACTATGCCCCTATCTACAATGCTCAAAGGGAGGAACAGGATGACGATATGCCACAACTGACACTCAACTCAGGATACCCAATCCAAACTGACTGCCACAACGGGCTCAGTCAAACCTGCGCCTACCTACTACTGTAGGTATATCCGGTACTCCAACCCGGTATATAGCTCAATCTCAAGCCGGTACTACAACCCGGTCTCGCCTACTCCGGAGTGGCACTCGAGGGGAGCGACCCGCTCGAGTCAAACAACTGCGCAACACTGTCCAGCACAAAGGTGGCACATGCAGGCTATGATCCAATCACTGTCTCACTCACTGGCTAAAACTTCACACTGTCACTATCACTATCACTATTACTATCTCAATGATGAACAATCTACAGACTGCTACCAATACTACTCGGTCCCCAGACACGAGTACAATGCAACATAGCTACTAAACCTCCCAACCCGCGACCCGGGGAAAAATCACAGTGTCAGAACGACAAGGGTACAACCACTGGGGGAAAGCTAAGGTGATGAGCAAATCTGAAAACATGTTCACCTTTTCTGTAGTCTAATTGTGCATGAATAGATAATTAACTGACAATAAAGCTAAGTTGAGTTTTCATGATTTAAGAGTTCAAACACTGCTAGTGGTCCAATGAAGTCATCAGATTTAACATCTATCAACTGTGGGTACTAACATTCAGTTTGCATAGATTAAACAGCTCATATACTATCATGCATGCACTTATAATCATAGAATTAGAGTGCAGTCCATAGGTATTGAGAGCAGGATCACCCACCTGATCGCGCTAACTGTCCGGGACGGTACAGATAAACAGTCCAAAGATCGACAATCTCCCAGATCCACGGAGCAAGGAGCACAGAAAAGTGCTCTAAAAGTCCTGGGTACAACAACTACTCATAATTACACAATTCATACAAACAACTACCATTCCAAAAATCTGCAAACAAGGTTACTGTTCACACACGAATTTCACCTGAAAATAAATTTCACGAAATTCCAATAAAAATATCACGACGATCCTCGCGAAGAGTAGATGTCGATAGGCTCTTGAATCGTCGAATTCCGATGTCCGGTTGAGAAGATAAAAATCCGCGAAGTGAGTGCTGTCCAGAAATCTCACAACAAAACAGCGGCTCAGAAATGCCTCGAAATCCGTGCCAAAAACCCAAATCCAGGCAAAACACTCAACACAAAAATCGAAGGTTTACCTCTCGTGAATCCAACGCCACAAAAATCGCTGAAATCGGATATCGGGGTAGCTCTGTGGAATTTTTAGACTGAAATGCGACGATAACGGGCCTCCAATAGAAATCCGTCGCTCCGCACTTCGAGGCAGAAAACACAGTCGTCACGGCTTCCAGATTTTCTGAAACTTCACCAAGAGATTCCCAAGAGGAAGAGGAAGAACTTTGGTAAAGGGAGCAATGGCTAAATCTTCTCGGAAAGGGCTCAAAAACGCAGCCCAAGTGACCTATTTATAGGCCCCCAAAGAAAAGAAGCCCAAAAAGCCAACTTTAACACTTTCGGGCCCAACTTTCGGGCGCCCGAAAGTTTTCGGGCGGCTACAGTAACGGGCCGGCCCGTTACTGTGCGCGCCCGAATCTCCCTCAGGCCGCCACGTGTCCAAACCGTACGCCTCATGCACCCGGCGCACGACCCCGACCACTGCCGCGTCGCCACGTGTCCCGACCGGACGACGTGCACCCGTGCGCCCGACCAACCACGGGGCGCCACGTGGCAGCCCCCACGCCGACCTGGTCAACGCGCACGTCGCGCGACGTGCGCGGCCGCGCCGCCGCCGGACCCGGGTCGGGCACGCGTCCCGAGGCACCGCCTCAGCCGCCGCCGCCGCGTGGACCGGGTGCACCAGAACCAGCCAACCACACAACGCCACGTGTCCCTCGGTTCACCGTGCACCAAAGCCAAAATTTCCGTGGACCGCGCCTGCTGAACCGACCAACAGGAGAGCGCCACGTGTCCCATCCGTACGGTGCACGACCCCGCGGTGGACCGCGCCTGCCCGCGCGCCCGCGCGCCTGCCCGCGCCGCTCGCCGCCTGCCCGCGCCGCTCCGCCGCCTGCCCGAGGCTGCTCCGCCGCGCTCCGCCGTCCGCCGGCGGCCGCCGGCGCCTCTCCGGCCGCCGGAACAGTACCCCTTGCCTCGATTTCCGTGTTTTCGCGTCCGGGCTCCGAAAAATTCAAGTAAATAGTCCATTTTGCTCGTTTTCGCGCGCTGAATCCAAATCCGAGGTCCGTTCGGCCAAATTCCGCTTCTAAAATTTTCCAAAATTCCCCGGAAAAGTAAACTTGATCCAATTTCTATTCCGGGTCCCATTCTTGGCTCCAATAAGCGCGCAAACACCTCATACAACCAAAATGGACTCCCAGAGAAGGAAACAAGCCCCAATTTTCCCAGAAACTCAAATCTGGAGCCCGACACGCACACCCACACACCCAAAAGCCTCCAAGCCAACAGTAAACCCTGTCGTGGGGATCCGGGTCCTCACATACTGACTTAAAGCAAAAAGGAAAAGCACCATTGAACTCTGCGAAAGCACCAATGTCTGCTCCAACTATCTCCATAAAACGGAAACGAATTACTCGACGTTTTGGACTAAGACAAGACACTAATGTGGATTCACCAATAGCCCCTGATTCTCCGCCACGTGTCGAAGAAGTAGTCATTAATGTTGATCGTCTTAGAGCGTTTGCACATCGCGAATGCATTGGAGAAAGGCACGTAAACATTGAGGCCCTACGAGGTCACTGCCCTGAATTTGGTGTTTTGATTGAACAAGCGAATCTCATTCAAGTGTGTCGCTTCCCAGAAACTCTCGGCTACTGCCTGCACCATGTGAGAACATTCTATACCAATGCACAACATCTTCGAGAGTTTGAGAATGGTCCTATGGAGTTCTACACGAATATCGGAGGGACACGGTTTAAGATTACTCCACACTTGATTGGCGAAGTTTTGGGAATGGAAGCCAGCAAAACAGGAGTTCACTATTTGAAGGGGGTAAATTTGACAAACACTTTATGGCAAAAAGTTATCCAGGGAATTTGTCTCGAGGGCACACAATCAACCGGAAAATCTGTTCGATCTAAAGAACTTCGTCTGGAATATCGCTTCTTAAACTTCATCACATGCTACAATATACTTCCAAATATGCAGACGAAGGTTGTGAGATGGGAACGATTGTTGTTTCTGTATCTCATAGGACATCCTTCCGAGGCAACGGCACTGAATATCAACATTCCGTACATCATCTGGAATAGAATGGCGAGATATGTTGAGCATCCTCATCCTACTGAAAGGATTCCATTTCCGCTGATCATAATGAGGATTCTAAAGAAATTTCAAGTTGTCATCACATCTACAACTTATCATCAATGTCTGAACATGATTGATGAGTCGACAATAGTAAAATCCCTTCACACATTGCCACATGTTACTCAAGTTTCTGCATCTGGAACGAAGCCTGGTACAAGCACGGCTGCATCTCCGTCTCGACAAGAAACTGGCGATGATAATGAAGCATCATTGGCCTCGATCTTCAAGTTGCAACAACAATTAACTGTCAAGCAAGAACGGATTTTGAAGGAACAACAACGAATGGCAAATGAGCTTGAGATCACCACAGCAGCTCACATTTCCATCACGAAGAAGTTAAATTCAATGAACAAGCGAATGACAAAGATGTTCTACAAGATGGGTTGCACAAGTTCGGACGACACTGATTCTGACGACTGATCATTTTTGACTAATTCTCTTTTCTTTTCCTCTTGTGCAGGATTTTTAGTCTAATTGATTCTTTTAGATTAGTTCTCAGTTTGTGCATATTTTTAGAACTTTATGTCTTTATTTACTCTCCTTACATATTGTAGCTTTGGCTACGTTTTGGCTTGTTTTGTGACAAAAAGGGGGAGAGAGTTAGCGAAAACAATGAACAATGATTGTGAATATCGATGATATCAAGGTAAGTATGGTAAGTATGAATCTCAACTCAACTTTGGTTTGGTTTTTCTTTTGTGATTTGTGGCATGCTTCTATACTAACTATTTGACTAACTATTTGGGCATATAATATGACTAACAAGTTGATGTTGGACTAACATACTTTGACATTTGGTTTTCAACTGCTTAGAGGATATGTTGGTTTTAATTATGGTTCTCTTACATATCTGATATTTTCAAATGTCATGATGAGAAAAACTCTATCTCTGTATCTGGTTTTGAATGTTTCAATTCTTGAGGTATCTAACGATTTCTTTTGTCAAGAATGTTTTCTGTGTGCAGAGATAACAGATGTCTAAGTCTAGAGTCTGTCTTAGGAGTTTATCTCATGTATTTAATTCCTGGAACTCTTTTGTAAATTTTTGTTGTATGGTGATAGCAACAAAAATATCCTTTTTGAATTTTCTTTGTGGATTTGTGTTTTGTCACGAAACCGCCAAAGGGGGAGATTGTTACGGAATTTGAGTTGGCGTATTTCGTGAATATATTAAGTCTTGAAGATTGAAGATGAAGAAACTTTGGATCATATACCTCAATCTCAAGAAAGAAGAATTCAAAAGGATCAGGTACGTTTAACTAAATAATTTTGATGATCCGAATACTTTTTATAGTGTAGAAACACTTGGAAGAGGTTTTGATTGCGTATTCATCAAAAACTGGACTGGGAAATGTTCAGGATCCGGATCGTGGCTTTCAATCCGGATCCCGAAAGGTGTTTGTTTCATACATTGCTGCAATCCGGATCACAGCTTGTGCAATCCGGATCCCGAATGGGGTGTTTTGTGAAAATGTATGAACGATCCGGATCGGGGATTATGATCCGGATCCCGAACAGGCTATTTTCTGGAAACCGCATTTTGTGCTTCTGCAATCCGGATCGTGGCTTTGCAATCCGGATCGCCGTCGGTAAAACTTTCCAGAAAAGTTTGTTTTTGATCCGAATATTCTTCCTAGGGTTTCTAACCTATATATAGCCCTTCTATTTCATCTCTAGGGCATCGGAAAATAGATCCGCATTTCGGCCATTTGAGAAAACCTAGCCGAAAAGAAAAAATCCACATATATAGAGAAGAACGGAAATCATTAGATCTATTTAATGGTTCTTCATCTATATTGATTAGTTTGATTCTAGGTTTTTCATACTCATATCTTGAGTTGAATCAAACTAATGAATACTTAGATGGTATTTCCGATCTACTCTTGATCTAAGTATTCGGCGGATCATCACCACCCAAACAAACAACGATTTATCCCAAAATCGGCGCGTGGACTCGCGTGGCCTTGTGGATTCAAGGTGCTACCGCTCTCGTGGATTCGGAGCGAGGTGCGTTCGTGGATTCGAAGCGTACCATTGGGTGAAGACCGTGGATTCGGTTGGACGTCGTGGACTCGACGTTGGACGCTGTGGATTCAGCGTTGGGCGCGGATCGTGGATTCGAGAAGCGTCGTGGAGCGAGCGGAGAAGATCGACTAGGGGCGTATGGTAAAAGGTTGAGTCGTCTGTGAGTACGTTATATCACCTTGTACGTGTGTTAACTCTAGTGGATTTCGCCGTGTTATCGGTCCCGTGGTTTTTTACTCCGGTTTGGAGTTTTTCCACGTAAAAATCTTGTGTGTTCTTTTATTTTTCCGCATTGGGTTTTATCGCACAATGATTTTTTGAGTGTTTATTGTTTACACCTATTCACCCCCCTCTAGGTGTTTTTTCCCCTATTTAGATCCTTATTAACCTAAACCCAACAAGAACTACCTCCCACAGTAGTTCTCAGTGGGTGCCGCCAACAAGCCCGACGGCCTGCCCACTAAGTCTACTAGAGATAAAAGTAACAAAAGAAATGCAGTATGAAAAGCTGGAAAGTAAACATCTACTGCTACTATGCCCCTATCTACAATGCTCAAGGGGAAGAACAGGAGGACGATATACCACAACTGACACTCAACTCAGAATACCCAATCCAAACTGACTGCCACAACGGCTCAGTCAAACCTGCGCCTACCTACTACTGTAGGTATGTCCGGTACTCCAACCCGGTATCTAGCTCAATCTCAAAGCCGGTACTACAACCCGGTCTCGCCTACTCCGGAGTGGCACTCGAGGGGAGCGACCCGCTCGAGTCAAACAACTGCGCAACACTGTCCAGCACAAAGGTGGCACATGCAGGCTATGATCCAATCACTATCTCACTACTGGCTAAAAATCCACACTGTCACTATGACCATGTCCCAAAAATCCCAGATCCACTGTCACTATCACTATCACTATCACTATCACTATCTCAATGCAAGCCGATCTACATACTGCTACAGACGCCACTCGGTCCCCAGACGCGAGTGCAAATGCAATCCCCAGCTAATAAACCTCCCGGCCCACGACTCGGGGAAAAGATCACTATTACCAGAGTGACAAGAGTACTACCACTGTGGAACATCTAAGGTGATAAATAAATCTGATGTATGTTCAAGTCACTGTAGTTTAATGGCACATGATAATTAAATAACAGGCAATTTTGCTAAACTAAGTTCCCAAGTTGCAGAGCTTATCAAGAGATCGACAGATTTAGCAATTAGCTACAGTGGTTTTTCCAACATACAGTTTACACAAATTATCTGGCTCATAAACTATGCATGCTACTATATTTGTAGAATTAGAGTGCAGTCCATAGAATTTGAAAGCAGAATCACCCACCTGATCGCGCTAACTGTCCGGGACGGTACAGATAAACAGTCCAGAAATCGACAATCTCCCAGATCCACAGAGCAAGGAGCACAGGAAAAGTGCTCTTACAGTCCTGGGTACAACAACACATCTCAATTATACACAATTCACACACAACAACTACTATTCCAAAAATCTGCAAACACAGTTACTGTTCACACGCGATTTTCACCTAAAAATAAATTTTCTAAAATTCCAATAAAAATATCCCGACGATCCTCGCGAAGAGTAGATATCGATAGGCTCTTGAATCGTCGAAATCCGATATCCAGAAGTGAAGATAAAATTCCGCGAAGCCGCTGCTGTCACAGTTCCAAACTGTAGCAAAGGGGCGTAAAAATGTACCCCAAACCCTCAAAAAAACTCATTTCTGGGAAGAATGGTCAACATGGAAAACGTAGATATACCTCTTGTACAACCGCTGGCGAAGAAATCGTCCAAAAATGTGGTCGGGGTAGCTCTGCAGGTCTCCCAGAAGAAAATGCGACGGTAATGGGCCTCACACTGTAGAACGTCGCTCCGCACTACGAGGTAGGAAACACAGTCGTCACGGTTTCCAGATTTTCTGAAACTTTGTCGGAAGATAGGTGAGAGGGAGAGGAAGATTTTTTGTTAAGGGCTCAAGGGCTGGTTCTCACGAAAAAAGGGTGAAAACGCCAGCCCAAGGTGACCTATAAATAGGCCTCAAAGAAAAAGGCCCCAAAAAAATCAAGTCATTGGGCTCGGGCCCAAACTTCCGGGCGCCCGAAAGATTTCGGGCGCGCACAGTGCGGCCCGGCCCGAAACTTTCGGGCGCGCACAGTGCGGCCCGGCCCAATACACACCGTCGGACGGGATCCAGAATCCGTCCGACCCGCCTCAGAGGCTGCCACGTGTCGCCCGAACAGCGAACACCGAAGCGGGCCACTCGCCGCCCGCCACGTGTCCGTCCCCCGGAAACAGTAAGGCGGTGGCGCCCGCCAATGAGCGGGCGCCACGTGTCCGCCCGGTTGACCCGCTGCCCGCCCGGCAGCGCGACGTGGGTCGCACGTGGGCACGCGCCCCGAGGCACCTACCGCGCGCTCGGTGCACCGCGCACGATACACCCGCCAATCACAGGATGACACGTGTCCCCTGGTTCACCGTGCACCAGAGCCGAAGATCCGTGGACCGCGCGCACAACACCGCACCAACCACGGTGTGCCACGTGTCCTACCCTCGGTCCACCGTGCACCTCGCCAAGGCCCGTGGACCGCGCCCGCTGCGCCGGCCAACCGCAGCGCGCCACGTGGCCAGCGCCCGGTGCACGCGCCCCGCGGTGGACCGCGCGCCTGCGCCGCCGTCCGCCGCCGCGCTCTGCCGCGCTCCGCCGCCGCCGGCGCCACCCTGGCCGCCGGAACAGTAACCCTAGCCTCGATTTTCGTGTTTTCGCGTCCGGGCTCCGAAAAATTCAAGTAAATAGTCCATTTCGCTCGTTTTCGCGCGCTGAATCCAAAAACGAGGTCCGTTCGGCCAAATTCCACTTCTAAAATTTTCCAAAAATTCCCGGAAGAGTAGACTTGATCCAATTTCCGTTCCGGGTCACATTCTTGGCTCCAATCAGCGCACAAACACCTCACACACCCAAAATGGGCTTCCAGAAAAGAAAACAAGCTCTAAATTCCTCAGAAACTCAAATCTGGGGCCCGGCACGCACACACGCACTCCCAGAAGCCTCCAAAACAACAGTAAACCACAGTATGGGGATTCGGGTCCTCACATGCTTTCCTTGAAATAATCTCTTTTTGAAACCTTTGCTTAGGTTAGGTTTTGTTTTTGTTTTTGTTTTGTTCTCTATCTATGTTTTTATACATAGTACATTATTTGAGCATTGACCATAATTGACTTTAATTGCATCCTTTTATGCATTTAGAAATTTATTATGCTTTTGATATCATAATGTTTCAATGTTGCAATGATCATTTACGTTCATTAAACCATCTTTTAAGTGATCAAAGTCAATTTCTCTCTCAATGATCTCTTGGTATAGTCATTATCATATTTGATTGCTTAGTCGAGTATGAATTCGGGATCAATGGCTTGGTTGAATACTTTATATATTAAATAATTGATAGCCAATTGAGGGGGAGTCAAAGAAGTATAAATATGCTCAAAAGATGTGGAAAGAGTTACATCCCAATGAGGAGTGTGAAAACTACCACCACATGGAGGAAATGAAAGAAAGAAAAAGATACTCCATGAATGCAATGCAAATTTTTGTTTTAAAAATATTGATGAAATGCATATTGAAATACTTGACTCAGTCGTATTTCATGGTTGGTATAAGGTGGGATTTTTGATAAAAGATGCTCAAAGAGCCACTCCTTCAACAGATTGTCTAGATATATTATCTAACTTATCTGGATTTCAAACATCTATTGATCTTGGTATTTCATTTTCTTTACCAAAATTGATGATTTGATAAAGGCATTACGCATAAGATCATGTTAGATGTGATTGAAGTTGTTCAACTTTAAGTATTTTAATTTTCGTAAATTTTCGTTTCATTTTTGAGTATTTTTGGTAGATTTTGCATAATCTATTTCTTGTTGTATGAAACGATGATTTTTGTTTAAAGTTGATATGCTAATGTGCTTACATACTTTTTCTGGATTTTATGGAATTTTTCCAAAATTTTCTGGTGAAAAAGTTGAAGCCGATCCGGATCGGGGTAAGTGATCCGGATCCCGAACGCAGGATTCTTCCTGCGGGTAGCCGATCCGGATCGTAATCACGATCCGATCCGGATCACGGCTAGGGTTTTTATAAGAACAAAGAGGATTTGAATTCTTTTACCCTAATCTTTTGTTCTCAAGTCTCTAGAGCTTCTCTCTCTAGATTTCTTGCATCTTGGAGCTTCCAAACTCAAAGTTCTTCGATTCCAAGTAAGTTTTGTTGATCAAATCTCGGTTTTTCACAGTTTTTATATTTTTTCATCAAACGTGAGTTGAAATCTTGGATCTTTTTCGTTTCTAAGTGGTTTTTGATCAAATTTCTTTTGAAATAAGAACTCTGGGTAGATTAGTTTTGCTTTTATGCTAGGTTCTCTCAAGATAAACGAATTTTTGGGCTTTGATTTCTGAAATTTCGGTTTTAGGGCATAAAAGAGGAATTTTTGAAAATCATTGGATTGATCTATTTTAAAAAATTCTTTTTGCAAAACGAATTTGATTCTTAGCTTCTCTACATGATTATGATTGTCTAGGTACAATATTTCAAATTTTTCAAAATTGACGATTTTTCATGTGTTCTTGAGTTGGTTTGTCACAGGACACCTTTTAAACTCAAAGCACTCTGATCAATGGCACTTAATTCAATGAGTTTCTCTTGGTTTTTCCTTCTCCTGGTCTCAATGACGCACACAAGTACATCTGTTAAAAGGGAACCAGATTGTCACGCCCCGGGTGTAAACCAGAACCCGGGCTCAAACACAGATCCGCCGAGCACACGGTATTTCCCGTGTACACGAAGCGCTGGTAACCTGCTCAGATATAAGAAATAATATAATAAAGGAGCATACAACAGAGCTAACTAAAACTAAAACATCTCAGACAAAAGCTGGAAAGTAAAAGTACAATAAAGCTCTCAAATAAGTACAAGTGTCTCTCCCAGCTCACGAAGTAAATACAACCAGCTGGCAGAAGCCAGACCCAAAATAACAAAAAAATACAACTGTCTGAGAGTACAGGGGATACATCCAAAACTACAAAGCTCGAAACCCGGGAAGTATCTATCTAATCAGCTATCCTCTTACCTCGATCCTGGGTAGAGGGTCCCGCAAATCCCGCAGAAGACTCTGCAAAACAAAGAGGGGAAAGAAAAGAGAAAACAGTGGGGGGTGAGAACTACTATAAAAACAGTAGCCTCCCCTAGTGGGTAGACCTCAAACTCGAGCATGCCCACTAGGACTATCAGAGGCGGAAAAATAACACAAGGTGGTAAGCTATAAGTAAAACTACTGATGAAGAGCTACCCCTATCATGCCTCAAAGATGCCTAGCTAAAGGAATAGCTAATGATATGGACCAGGATGTCACAGACTACAAGACCAACCCAATCGAACACCAGTAACACTGGTACTGCCTGCTCTGCTGTCCTCTCAAGAACAAGTAACTGATCGGCACCCGGCACGATCCCAAAAGTATCCAACCGACCGGCACACGGCACGGCCCTAAAAGTATCCAACCGACCGGCACACGGCACGGCCCTAAGCCTACTCCGGAGTGGCACTCGAGGGGAGCGACCCACACGAGTAAAGTATGTAACCATAAGTATCTGATGTAGCAGGACTGGATCAAGACTCTAAACATGTGGGTAAGACCATCCACTAAAGAAGCCCGATCCCTCACCTCCAATCTGATGCAATAATAATAATAATACTAATAAGCCGGTCAACCGCCCCCAGTCCGCGGTTGCCGCAACACCCAATCATCAATCCCCAACTGTTCCAACTCTGAACATCTGACTACACAATCCCCTAAAACTAGACATCAGGAGAATGAATAAAAAGCATGGTTTCTCCTAAGTCAATTCCAGCATGTATGTGTAGCAGAAAAAGGTGGCCTAACTAGATGACCATTCAAGCATGCAAAGTCCTTTACTTGATAAAATCATTTCAATTATTCTAACATATGCAACATTAAGTATTTGGAACCTCTAATGTATACGTGGCATGACATATGATTCATGATACAATTTGGATGCATAATCTACTATCAAGTCTCCCCTCTTTACAACATGAATTCTAACCACATGCTCAAACCTTCACTTAACATACAACATGATATGGCTATAGCATTATTTTCATATAATTAAACTACATATCTAAAACATGGAAATACCGCTCACTAACTTGTAGCTTGCTAACAATGCAAATATTATCAAAGGAATCTTAATCTCATACAAGCATGCTTGATACATCCACAATTAGTAACACATGATCAAGGCATTCCAATAGGCCTAGTGACATTCACAAGTAGGAGGTTCACAACATCACCCACCTCGAGCGCTAATCCAAGTCCCCAAATGCGAATCTCTCGCTCTGTCCAAAACTGGTCACGAATCTGTACAACATACCCCAAAGACAACACATAAGCTATTCATTCTCAATTTCCCAAAATCTGTCCCCTAAAACCACAGTCCAGAGTTCTCAAATTTTCACCTGCGAAAGATGCCCAGAAAAATCCCAGAAAAATACTATCGCGATCCTCGCGACGAGCCCGTCGAAACGAGTACCTGCACGCCCAAATCGGAGTTTCCTACGCTGAGATAAAAATCCGGCAAGGGGAACAACCCAATCCAAACTGTACAAAATTTCTGTAACGAAGAACTACAGAAAAAGGAGATTCTCACCTTCGCGAAAAATCCACAAAAATCTGAGAAAAATCCAGGAGATTCCTTGCGAAATGTAGATGAATTTTGCCTCTTGAATCGCCTCGATCCGATGCCTGAGCGCAAAGTTACAGCCGGAACACTGCGGTGCTGTCCAACAATCCGCGAAGAAAAATGGGTCAAATGGGAGCCCGAAAAACTCAAAGATCAGCACGGAAATCGATGAAGCTCAAAACACGAAAGTTGAAGTCCTACCAGTCGAGAGTCCGATGGCGCAAGAATCGTCGAAAAAGGAGGTCGGGGTGAGTCGGGGGAGCCCAAACACTGAAAAGGGACGAAGCGGGTCGAAGGTGAACAAGCGTCGCGCCGCGCCGCAAAATAGCTAACCTCGGGTTGCGTGCCTCCACAAATCCTCAAAGTCCTCCAATGGATAGTATACTGTGAGGGGAAGAACTTCTCTGAAGAGTCCACAGTGAAAAGAAGTCTAAAAAGCCCGCAAAAGAACTAAGGAGTCCTATTTATAGGCACAGCCCAAAGTCAAGTGGGCCGGGTTTTCGGGCGCAACTTTCGGGCGCCCGAAAACCCGAAGAGGGGTCGGACAGCCCCCGTCCGACGCGCCCGGAAATTCCTGGGGCTGACACGTGTCCCCATAACAGGGGACAGCGGTGCAATGCACCCTGCCGCGCGCCACGTGTCCTCCCGCGGTCAGCGGGGTAGGTACGGACCGCCAACCGCGGGCCGACGCGTGGCGCACTCGAGTGCGGCCGCCTCTCGCGTTGCGACGCGTGGCGCACTCGAGTGCGGCCGACAGCCGCGTCAGCGCCCCCCTGCGCGCGCCCTGTCCCGAGGCGGGCCTCCACGGACCCCGTACACCGCGCATGCTGAGCCCGCCTCTCACCAGCCGCCACGTGTCCCTGCGCCGGGTCCATGCACCCGCGCAGGGAACTCCGTGGACCGCGCTCCAGGCACGGGCCAACCACGGGTCGAAACGTGGTTCCCGCCTGAACCCGTGCACCGGCGTTCAAACCGCTGCACCGCCGGTCGAGTTCCCGTGGACCGCGCACCAAAGGCCCGCCAGTCCCCGCCTGCCACGTGTCCTGCGCCGGGCTCATGCACCCAGCCGCGCCGCTCCGTGGACCGAACGTCGCGAACCGGCCAATTATAGGCCGCCACGTGGCAGTTGGCGGTCCACCGACACTCCCCCATGCACCCAAAAGCCCCGATAACTTCCGGAAGCCCGTTTTTGGTCATCCGGACTCCAAATTCAACAAGCAAATAGCCGTTTTCAAGCGTTTTTCCGCGCTGAATCCAAATCCAACCTCCGTTTGGCCAAATTCAATTTCTAACTTTCGGCAAATACAGCCGAAGGCCCAAATAGTTACAAAATCTCACAGGGTCCATCTGTGGCACCCTTTGGTGCACCATAGACCAGACACCAACACTAGGTGTTATACAAGGTGGATCCATCGGGAAACTGCATGGGAAAAACCAGAACACTACATCCTCCCCTACAAGGAAAAGTTTCGTCCTCGAAACAAAAGTCATACCTCAGGCTGGGGCCTCGAACAAGTAGGGGTAGGCATCCATCATCGCTGACTCCAGCTCCCAAGTAGCCTCACGCTCATCATGACTGCTCCAGAGGATCTTCACATAAGGGATGGTTCGGCTGCGCAACTCTCTAACCTCCCGGTCCAAAATCCTCAACGGTCGCTCGACGTAGCTCAAGTCCTCGGCGATCTCCAATGGGGCGAAATCGATAATGTGCGACGGGTCAAACACATACCTCCTCAGAGTCGATACATGAAACACATCGTGGACACCTGCTAATCTGGGAGGAAGTGCAAGCCTGTAGGCAACTGGCCCTATGCGCTCCAACACCTCGAAAGGTCCAATATAACGAGGGCTCAGTTTCCCACGAATACCAAATCTCCGAATCCCCTTCGAAGGCGAGACTTTCAAAAAGACATGGTCGCCCACCTGAAACTCTAAGTCTCGCCGTCGAGTATCAGCATAACTCCTCTGTCGACTCTGGGCAGTCTCGAGATGTCGCCGTACCACTCTGACCTTTTCCTCTGCCTCAAGTAGTAGATCAGGACCCAAAGTCTTCTTCTCACCCACGTCACTCCAATATAGTGGTGACCGACACTTGCGTCCATACAACGCTTCAAACGGAGCCATCTGAATGCTCGCTTGATAGCTGTTGTTGTACGCAAACTCAACTAATCCCAAGTGTCGGTACCACCCTCCTCCAAAGTCCAGAACGCAGGCTCTCAACATATCCTCGAGGGTCTGAATCGTGCGCTCTGACTGCCCATCGGTCTGTGGGTGGAATGCTGTGCTAAACCGGAGCTGTGTCCCCAAGGCTGTCTGTAAACTCCTCCAGAAGTGCGAAACAAACCTCGGGTCTCTATCTGATACGATGGAAACGGGTATCCCGTGCAATCTAACCACCTCAGCCAAGTACACCTGCGCCAGTCGCTCCATCGGCCAAGTCATCTGTACCGGTAAAAAGTGAGCGGATTTGGTAAGTCTGTCCACGACTACCCAAATAGCATCCGCTCCCGTCTGTGCTCTCGGCAACCCAGTGACAAAATCCATCGTAACATGTTCCCATTTCCATTCAGGGATTGGGAGACTCTGCAACTTGCCAGCAGGTACACGATGCTCAGCCTTTACTTGCTGACAAGTTAAACAGTGTGCCACAAATCTCCCAATGTCTCTTTTCATCCCATTCCACCAAAACTGTGCCTTGAGGTCCTTATACATCTTAGTCCCACCAGGATGGATGGTATAAGGTGTATAGTGGGCCTCCCTCAAGATCTGCTCTCGGATCTCTGCATCCATAGGCACGCAAGCTCGGTCCCTGTACCGGAGTACTCCCGAAGCATCAACTGAAAAATCCCCTGTCACATCAGTCGGAATCTGCTCTCGAATCCTCATCAGGTGGGGGTCCTCACTCTGCTTTTCCCGAATCCTGTCCAGCAGAGTGGGCTGCACGACTAGAGACATAAGTCTAGCAGAGACCCCAGGGGACACAACCTCGAGCTCCAGCCGCCTCATCTGCTCCAGTAGTGGCGCCTGCTCAGTAATCATCAAGGATAGGCTCTGTACTGCTCTCCTGCTCAGGGCATCAGCAACCACGTTGGCCTTGCCCGGATGGTATAATATGTCCACATCGAAGTCCTTCAACAACTCCAACCATCTGCGCTGCCTCAGGTTGAGCTCCTTCTGTGTAAACAGGTATTTCAGGCTCTTGTGGTCTGTGTATATCTCGCAGTGCTCCCCATACAGGTAATGGCGCCACAACTTCAATGCGAAAATCACTGCAGCTAGCTCCAAGTCATGGGTAGGGTAATTCTTTTCATAATCCTTCAGTTGCCGAGAGGCATAAGCGATTACCCTACCCTCCTGCATCAGCACGCAACCAAGTCCACTGTGCGATGCATCACTATAAATCACGTATCCTTTCCCCATAACAGGGAGGGAAAGGATAGGAGCCGTCATCAATCTGTTCTTTAATTCCTCAAAGCTCCTCTGGCAATCCTCACTCCAAACAAACTTAATCCCTTTTCGCGTCAGACGAGTGAGGGGTGTGGAAAGTTTCGCAAAACCTTCCACAAACCGACGGTAATACCCAGCCAAGCCCATAAAACTGCGGACCTCAGATACCGTCGTCGGTCGGGGCCAATCCCGGACTGCCTCAATCTTCGCCGGGTCTACTGCCACTCCAGTGGCTGAAATCACGTGGCCCAAAAAGACAACCTCCCGAAGCCAAAATTCGCACTTAGACAACTTGGCATACAACTTCCTCTCTCTCAGAAGTTGCAGCACAATCCTCAAGTGCTCCTCATGCTCTGCATCGCTCCGGGAGTAAACCAGGATATCATCAATGAAAACGACGACGAACCGATCCAAGTATGGTCGAAAAATCCTGTTCATTAAATCCATAAAAGCAGCAGGGGCATTTGTCAATCCAAAAGGCATGACGGTGAACTCATAATGCCCGTACCGCGTCCTGAACGCCGTCTTTGGGATGTCCTCGGCCTTCACCTTCAATTGGTGGTAACCAGACTGTAAATCAATCTTGGAGAAGACACAAGACCCTTGCAGCTGATCAAATAAGTCATCAATGCGCGGCAAAGGGTACTTGTTCTTGATGGTCACTTTATTCAGCTCCCGGTAGTCAACACAAAGTCGAAGTGAACCATCCTTCTTCTTCACAAATAGCACCGGCGCTCCCCAAGGCGATACACTCGGTCTTACAAATCCTTTATCCATTAAGTCCTGTAGTTGCGCCTTTAACTCTCGCAGTTCAGCCGGTGCCATACGGTAAGGAGCCTTAGAGATTGGCGCAGTTCCAGGGACTACGTCAATCAAAAACTCAATCTCCCTATCCGGCGGCATGCTAATCAGCTCAGGAGGGAACACATCCGGGAACTCGTGGACAATAGGAATATCCGCGAGTCCCGGTGCCGCCGTAGGCTCCTTAACCACAGAAGCCAAAAAGGCCACGCATCCACTGCGCATCATCTGCCTCGCACGGGAAGTCGAAACTACCGAGGCGAAGGAAGCACTCTGGCACCCCCTATAAACAAACATCTCCTGGCCTGGCTCGCTAAAAGTCACAGTCCTCGCGGCACAATCAATCGTCGCGAAATAGCGAGCCAGCCAATCCATCCCAAGTACAATGTCAAAGTCTCGCAGCTGACTAAGGACCAACAGGTCCGCTGGCAAAATCCAAGACTCTATCTGTACAGGGCTAGACCAACAACACTCCTCTACATGCAATATATGAGCAGGAATCTGTACCTCTAATGCATGTGGCAACCGATCTAACTCTAGTCCATGTGATGATGTAAAAGATCTACTGATAAAAGAATGTGATGCACCGGTATCAAATAAAGTGCGAGCTCTAGTACCAAAAAGTAAAGTGATACCTGCCACCACGTGATCGGCTGCCGCGGAGTCCCCTACCTGGGCGGCGTAGACTCGCCCGCTCTGAGCTGGTGGTCGATGATCTGAAGGGTGGGAGGAAGGAGCCCTACTCGCTGGAGTATAAGGCCGCTGCTGTGGCACGGAAGGGGCTGAGGCTGAGGAAGGAGCCGTCGACGCCGCATAAGGGCAAGTAGCTCGCATGTGACCAGACTGTCCACAAGTATAACAGCGTCCCCATCGCTGATCGCAAGTACTGGGATAGTGCTGCCCACCACAGAAAATACATCTATCTGACGACTGGGGCTGTCGAGACTGCTGCTGGGGTCTCCGAGACTGCTGCTGCTGCCGCTGTGACTGCCGCTGTGACCCCTGCTGTCGCGACTGCGACTTCTGCTGCTGCGAGTGCTGCTGCTGTCGCTGTGGCTGCTGCTGCTGCTGTGGGGGCCTCTGGGATCCCCCAGGCCCTCGCCGCTCCGAACGCCCACGGCCCGAAAACTGAGGCGGTGGCGGCCGGGGCGGCCTCCAGGAACTGGCCTGTCCCCCATCATCAGTCGCTGGTCGCTTCCTCTCAGAACTCTGCGCGACCATACCTCCACGCCTAGAGACAACGTGGTCTCCCCTCTCGACCCACTGGGCATGATCCACTGCCTCTGATAAAGTCTGGAGCCTCTGGGCATGCACCAAGGTATAGACCTCAGGGCGCAGTCCTGTCTCAAAAAGCTCCACCTGGTGCGGCCCATCCCTGGCAACATAAGGCACGCAGTCGAGCAACTGCGTAAACTCCTGATAATAGTCCCACACTGCCCGATCCCCCTGCTGGAGATTCTTCAAGTCATCTTCTATCTTTTTCTTCACGCTCGTGGAGAAGTAAGTGTCGAGGATCATCCGCCTGAACTCCGACCACGGCAGCTGTCGGGTAATCTGGAACTCCAACGGCTCGACCCGACGCCACCAAACATCTGCATCACCCTCCAGACAATGCACAGCCAAATGAACTCTGTATTTCGGGTCAATGAAGAAGTCTTTGAATAACTTCTCCATTGACGCCAACCACGTTCCAATCTCCCAAGGGTGGGTGCTCCGTCCAGAGAACTTAGGTGGTCCTCGCTTACAAAACTGAATGAGTTTGTCAGCAAACTCCTTCTCCTCCGCTGTGGTCAAAGGCCTGAACGCTCCCTGAGCCCCACTGCTCGACGACGGTGCCAAAGGGACCAGTGGAATAACTGATGGTGCAACAGGGGGAACAGGGGCCTCTACAGTAGTAGGGGGAGGTGCCCCAACCTGGGCAAGCAACTGCTCGAACCTCTGCTCCTGTCGGCGGTGACTCTCCGCCAACTGGGCCACCATGGCCCTCAGCTCACTAATCTCAGACGGCCCAGACTGCTCCGGCTCCTCCGGGGGTATAGGAGTACCCCGGGTAGGGATCTGCCGCCTAGGAGGCATCCTGTCACACAAGAAACCACGGGTCAGTAACCAAAACCACTCTCGACCCAATCCAGCGAAAGTCATGGTCATCCTCCTATTTCTGTGACCTTATGTTGTCTGCAGCCAACATAATGGTTCTCCAGAAATAGGATATGCCAGTCCTTCTTCACTCACAGGAAGAGTTTAATACAATAATTTCCGACTTTCGCAAAATATCACGTCACTCACGCCCTGCCATCCTAGGGTCTGTCCAATGCCTAGGGTTTCCTAAGTCCCAACTGACCTATCCCTAAGCTCTGATACCAACTTAATCTGTCACGCCCCGGGTGTAAACCAGAACCCGGGCTCAAACACAGATCCGCCGAGCACACGGTATTTCCCGTGTACACGAAGCGCTGGTAACCTGCTCAGATATAAGAAATAATATAATAAAGGAGCATACAACAGAGCTAACTAAAACTAAAACATCTCAGACAAAAGCTGGAAAGTAAAAGTACAATAAAGCTCTCAAATAAGTACAAGTGTCTCTCCCAGCTCACGAAGTAAATACAACCAGCTGGCAGAAGCCAGACCCAAAATAACAAAAAAATACAACTGTCTGAGAGTACAGGGGATACATCCAAAACTACAAAGCTCGAAACCCGGGAAGTATCTATCTAATCAGCTATCCTCTTACCTCGATCCTGGGTAGAGGGTCCCGCAAATCCCGCAGAAGACTCTGCAAAACAAAGAGGGGAAAGAAAAGAGAAAACAGTGGGGGGTGAGAACTACTATAAAAACAGTAGCCTCCCCTAGTGGGTAGACCTCAAACTCGAGCATGCCCACTAGGACTATCAGAGGCGGAAAAATAACACAAGGTGGTAAGCTATAAGTAAAACTACTGATGAAGAGCTACCCCTATCATGCCTCAAAGATGCCTAGCTAAAGGAATAGCTAATGATATGGACCAGGATGTCACAGACTACAAGACCAACCCAATCGAACACCAGTAACACTGGTACTGCCTGCTCTGCTGTCCTCTCAAGAACAAGTAACTGATCGGCACCCGGCACGATCCCAAAAGTATCCAACCGACCGGCACACGGCACGGCCCTAAAAGTATCCAACCGACCGGCACACGGCACGGCCCTAAGCCTACTCCGGAGTGGCACTCGAGGGGAGCGACCCACACGAGTAAAGTATGTAACCATAAGTATCTGATGTAGCAGGACTGGATCAAGACTCTAAACATGTGGGTAAGACCATCCACTAAAGAAGCCCGATCCCTCACCTCCAATCTGATGCAATAATAATAATAATACTAATAAGCCGGTCAACCGCCCCCAGTCCGCGGTTGCCGCAACACCCAATCATCAATCCCCAACTGTTCCAACTCTGAACATCTGACTACACAATCCCCTAAAACTAGACATCAGGAGAATGAATAAAAAGCATGGTTTCTCCTAAGTCAATTCCAGCATGTATGTGTAGCAGAAAAAGGTGGCCTAACTAGATGACCATTCAAGCATGCAAAGTCCTTTACTTGATAAAATCATTTCAATTATTCTAACATATGCAACATTAAGTATTTGGAACCTCTAATGTATACGTGGCATGACATATGATTCATGATACAATTTGGATGCATAATCTACTATCAAGTCTCCCCTCTTTACAACATGAATTCTAACCACATGCTCAAACCTTCACTTAACATACAACATGATATGGCTATAGCATTATTTTCATATAATTAAACTACATATCTAAAACATGGAAATACCGCTCACTAACTTGTAGCTTGCTAACAATGCAAATATTATCAAAGGAATCTTAATCTCATACAAGCATGCTTGATACATCCACAATTAGTAACACATGATCAAGGCATTCCAATAGGCCTAGTGACATTCACAAGTAGGAGGTTCACAACATCACCCACCTCGAGCGCTAATCCAAGTCCCCAAATGCGAATCTCTCGCTCTGTCCAAAACTGGTCACGAATCTGTACAACATACCCCAAAGACAACACATAAGCTATTCATTCTCAATTTCCCAAAATCTGTCCCCTAAAACCACAGTCCAGAGTTCTCAAATTTTCACCTGCGAAAGATGCCCAGAAAAATCCCAGAAAAATACTATCGCGATCCTCGCGACGAGCCCGTCGAAACGAGTACCTGCACGCCCAAATCGGAGTTTCCTACGCTGAGATAAAAATCCGGCAAGGGGAACAACCCAATCCAAACTGTACAAAATTTCTGTAACGAAGAACTACAGAAAAAGGAGATTCTCACCTTCGCGAAAAATCCACAAAAATCTGAGAAAAATCCAGGAGATTCCTTGCGAAATGTAGATGAATTTTGCCTCTTGAATCGCCTCGATCCGATGCCTGAGCGCAAAGTTACAGCCGGAACACTGCGGTGCTGTCCAACAATCCGCGAAGAAAAATGGGTCAAATGGGAGCCCGAAAAACTCAAAGATCAGCACGGAAATCGATGAAGCTCAAAACACGAAAGTTGAAGTCCTACCAGTCGAGAGTCCGATGGCGCAAGAATCGTCGAAAAAGGAGGTCGGGGTGAGTCGGGGGAGCCCAAACACTGAAAAGGGACGAAGCGGGTCGAAGGTGAACAAGCGTCGCGCCGCGCCGCAAAATAGCTAACCTCGGGTTGCGTGCCTCCACAAATCCTCAAAGTCCTCCAATGGATAGTATACTGTGAGGGGAAGAACTTCTCTGAAGAGTCCACAGTGAAAAGAAGTCTAAAAAGCCCGCAAAAGAACTAAGGAGTCCTATTTATAGGCACAGCCCAAAGTCAAGTGGGCCGGGTTTTCGGGCGCAACTTTCGGGCGCCCGAAAACCCGAAGAGGGGTCGGACAGCCCCCGTCCGACGCGCCCGGAAATTCCTGGGGCTGACACGTGTCCCCATAACAGGGGACAGCGGTGCAATGCACCCTGCCGCGCGCCACGTGTCCTCCCGCGGTCAGCGGGGTAGGTACGGACCGCCAACCGCGGGCCGACGCGTGGCGCACTCGAGTGCGGCCGCCTCTCGCGTTGCGACGCGTGGCGCACTCGAGTGCGGCCGACAGCCGCGTCAGCGCCCCCCTGCGCGCGCCCTGTCCCGAGGCGGGCCTCCACGGACCCCGTACACCGCGCATGCTGAGCCCGCCTCTCACCAGCCGCCACGTGTCCCTGCGCCGGGTCCATGCACCCGCGCAGGGAACTCCGTGGACCGCGCTCCAGGCACGGGCCAACCACGGGTCGAAACGTGGTTCCCGCCTGAACCCGTGCACCGGCGTTCAAACCGCTGCACCGCCGGTCGAGTTCCCGTGGACCGCGCACCAAAGGCCCGCCAGTCCCCGCCTGCCACGTGTCCTGCGCCGGGCTCATGCACCCAGCCGCGCCGCTCCGTGGACCGAACGTCGCGAACCGGCCAATTATAGGCCGCCACGTGGCAGTTGGCGGTCCACCGACACTCCCCCATGCACCCAAAAGCCCCGATAACTTCCGGAAGCCCGTTTTTGGTCATCCGGACTCCAAATTCAACAAGCAAATAGCCGTTTTCAAGCGTTTTTCCGCGCTGAATCCAAATCCAACCTCCATTTGGCCAAATTCAATTTCTAACTTTCGGCAAATACAGCCGAAGGCCCAAATAGTTACAAAATCTCACAGGGTCCATCTGTGGCACCCTTTGGTGCACCATAGACCAGACACCAACACTAGGTGTTATACAAGGTGGATCCATCGGGAAACTGCATGGGAAAAACCAGAACACTACACAGATGATTCAACTCAAAACAAGGCGAAAGACGCAGAGGAAGACAGCTCAGACTATGATGAAGAAGAATGGGACGAATTTTTCAAAGATGTTCAACGAAAAATTGATGAGGAGAACAGGAAATTTACCAAAGGAAAAAGATTAATGAAATCTGCCTCGACAACCAAACAATATGCGAGACGGAAGACTGTCCAAAGGAGTGAAAGTCAGTTTAGTGGGCCTCTCACCAGAGCACGCTCACTTTCTGGAATTCTACAAACTGAATCTCCATGGGTTACGGGACTGAATGCACCATCTCCATCTACACAGCATCCATCACACTCGAAGAGACAGGCTACAGACGCTGATGTATTAGAATCACTTCGACAGGAACAACAAAGACTGTCTGCTGAACAAGAAAGAATGTCGAAGGAACTTCAGAAAATTTCCTCCCAGCACAAGAAGATCAAGAAGAAGTATTCAACTATTTCGACAATGCTTAAAGAGATTTTGAGCAAGCTGAGCTGTACCAGTTCAGACACCTCCGACTGAACATCACTTTGTGTTTCTCTCTTGCAGGATTTTTTTTGGGACTTAGTTTTTGTTCTAACTCTTAGTTTAGTTCTCAGATTGTGCATATTAATAGAACTTTTTAACTCTCCTTATATTTTGTAGCTTTTGCTACATTTTTGGCTATATTTGTGACAAAAAGGGGGAGAGAGTTAGAGAGAACTTTGAACAATGAATGATGTGAACATTAAGGTAAGTATGACTTCAACTTCAACTTTTGGTTTTTCTTTTGTGATTTGTTGCATGTCCTTACTAACTATTCGACTAACTATTTGGACATGTATTATTACTAACAAGTTGATGTTGGACTAACATTTTGACATTTGGTTTTTGAATGCATAGAAGATATGTTGGTTTTTGTCTATGATTCTCTTACATATCTGAATTCTTCAAATGTCATGATGAGTATAAACTCTATCTCTGCACTTGGTTTTGTATGTTTCAATTCTTGAGGTATCTAACGATTTCTTTTGTCAAGAATGATTTCTTTGTGCAGAGATTACAGATGTCTAAGTCTAGAGTCTGTTTTAGGAGTTTATCTCATGTTTTTAATTTTTTGGATCTCCATTGTAAATTTTTGTTGTATGGTGATAGCAACAAAAATATCTTTTTGAATTTTCTTTTGTGGATCTGTGTTTTGTCACGAAACCGCCAAAGGGGGAGATTGTTACGGATTTTGTTTTGGCGTATTTCGTGAATATGTTAAGTCTTGAAGATTGAAGATGAAGATAGCTTGGATCATATACCTCAATCTCAAGAAAGAAGAATTCAAAAGGATCAGGTATGTTTAACTAAATATTTTGGTGATCCGAATACTTCTTATAGTGTAGAAACACCTGGAAGAATGCTTAATTGCTTAAATATCAAAAACTGGACATGGGACATGTTCAGGATCCGGATCAGAAATTGCGATCCGGATCCCGAAGGGTGTTCGTTCATACACTGGCTCAATCCGGATCGCAGCATTTCGTGATCCGGATCCCGAACAGCAGTTTTACCTATTTACTTGCACGATCCGGATCAGGAATTGCAATCCGGATCCCGAACATGATGTTTTGGTGAAACTGTATGAACGATCCGGATCGGGGACTACGATCCGGATCCCGAACAAGCAATTTTCTGGAAACCGTCTTTTGTGTGTCTGCAATCCGGATCGCCAAATCCAATCCGGATCGCCGTCGGTAATTCTTTCCAGAAAAGTTTGTTTTTGATCCGTATATTCTTCCAATGGTTTCTAACCTATAAATAGGCCCTGTATTCATTTCTAGGGCATCAGCTATTACAGAAAAAATAGCCGAAAAGAAAAATCCACACATATAGAGAAGAAAGGAAATCAATAGAATTTATTCTATGTTTCTTCATCTATATTGATTAGTTTGATTCTAGGTTTTCTTACTCACATCTTGAGTTGAATCAAACTAATGAATACTTAGATGGTATTTCCGATCTATCTTTGATCTAAGTATTCGGCGGATCATCACCACCCAAAAAACAACGATTTACACCAAATCGGCGCGTGGACTCGCGTGGCCTTGTGGATTCAAGGTGCAACCGCTCTCGTGGATTCGGAGCGAGGTACGTTCGTGGATTCGAAGCGTGCTACTGGGTGAAGACCGTGGATTCGGTCGGACGTCGTGGACTCGACGTTGGACGCTGTGGACTCAGCGTTGGGCGCAGATCGTGGATTCGAGAAGCGTCGTGGAGCGAGCGGGAAGATCTACTAGGAGCGTATGAAAAAGGTTGAGTCGTCTGTGAGTACGTTATATCACCTTGTACGTGTGTTAATTCTAGTGGATTTCGCCGTGTTATCGGTCCCGTGGTTTTTTACTCCGGTTTGGAGTTTTTCCACGTAAAAATCTTGCGTGTTCATTTATTTTTCCGCATTGGGTTTTATAGCGCAACGATTTTTGAGTGTTTATTGTTTACACCTATTCACCCCCCTCTAGGTGTTTTTTCCCCTATTTAGATCCAATTACTTATAACCCAACATACTGCAGCTGAAAAAGGAAAAGACCCTATGGATCCAAATCCAGTTGGGACAAGAAGAAAAACCGGTGCAAGAAAAAGAGGCAGTGCGCAAGGAATTTCCATTGAGCAACCAGTTGCTAGCCAGCCTCCTCCACAAGACTTCATCAGCTCCGCAAGAATCAAAGATTTTGAGAAGAGGGAATGCATTGGCGAAAGACATGTTAATGTCAAACCAATGAAGGAACGATCTACAGTCTTTGGGACTCTGTTTGACCAGGCAGGTCTTGATCCCATATGCCACTTCCCTGAGACTACTGGGTATTGTCCTCACTCAGTGCAGGTGTTTTATCAGAACGGTTCAAGTCTAGTTGATCAAGACCAGGGACGTCGAGAATTTCACACTTTGGTCAAAAATGTCAAGATCAAAGTCACACCCCAATTGATTGGAGAAGTGCTAGGAATGAAAGCCAGAACTGATGGACTACATTATATGAAAACTCAAGTATTCACCGAGAACTCTTGGAGAGTTGTAGTTAATGGAATTTGTCTTCCAGATACTTTGTCGACCGGAAATTCTGTTTTCTCAAAAGAGCTTCGACCGGAGTATCGGTATATAAACTTCATTGTTTGCTACAACATTCTTCCCAACATGAATACGAAGGTTCTTCGATGGGACAGGATGTTATTCCTTTATCTTCTTGGAAACCCGGCCGCATCGATGGGAGCAAACTTGAATATTCCTTATCTCATTTGGTCAAGGATGGCGCGTTATGTGGAACATTCTCATCCCACAGAGAGACTACCCTATCCAATGATAATTATGCGCATCCTTAGAAAGTTTAAAGTCGATACAAGCGCGAGCTCATACATGTACAGTTTGGGCACTATCAATGAGACAACAATTGTGAAGTCTCTATCGACAAAACAAGATGATCCTCCATCTCCTCCAATCCGACAAAGAGCTCGACCACAAGCAACAACTTCTACAGCTCCTGTTCCACCAGCACAGCAAGCACCTCCATCCACTTCTGATGATGATGCTTCTGTTAGCTCAATCTTTAAAGAACAACAGCGACTCTCAAACGAGCAAGAACGCATGTCCATTGAGTTCGCTGAAATGAAGGAAGATCTTAAAGAGGTCAAGAAAGAACAAGCTGTAATGATCCAAGATCTTAAAGAAGTGAAGAAGGAGCAAGCTTCTATGAACAAACGCATCAAGAAAATGTTTCAGAAGCTAGGTTGCATCAGCTCCGACGATTCTGCATAAAGTTTCCTTCTAATCTTTTCTTTTGCAGGTTTTCACGTTTTTTTTTGGTTTGTTTTCTTTCAACTCTCAAGTTTCTTGATTTGTATTTAAACTTTTTAACTCTTCTTGTGTTTTGTAATTATTGGCTTTGTTTGTGACAAAAAGGGGGAGAGAGTTTAGAGAACTTTGTGAGAAACTTTTGAACAAACTTTGACTTTGTTGAAAGGTAAGTATCACAACTTCTGGTTATCTTGTGATTTGTTGCATGTCCCTACTAACTATTCGACTAACTATTTGGACATGTATTATTACTAACAAGTTGTTTGATTACTAACAAAGCAAAGTTATGACATTTGGAATCTTATTGCTTATAGATATGTCAATGTCTGATTGTTATCTTATTACATATCTGAATTACTAAATGTCATGGTGAGTATAAACTTTATCTCTGTTAGGTTTGAATGCTAAATATTCTTGAGGTATCTAACGATCTCTTTTTGTCAAGAATGATTTCTTTTTGCAGAGAGTACAGATGTCTAAGTCTAGAGTCTGTTTTAGGAGTTTATCTCATGTATTTAAATTTTTGGATCTCCATTGTAAATTTTTGTTGTATAGTGATAGCAACAAAAATATCTTTTTGAATTTTCTTTAGTGGATTTGTGTTTTGTCACGAAACCGCCAAAGGGGGAGATTGTTACGGAATTTGTTTTGGCGTATTTCGTGAAAGTGTTAAGTCTTGAAGATTGAAGATGAAACAAGTTTGGATCATATACCTCAATCTCAAGAAAGAAGAATTCAAAAGGATCAGGTATGTTTAACTAAAGATTTTTGGTGATCCGAATACTTCTTGTAGTGTAGAAACACTTGGAAGAATTTTTTATTGCATAAAAATCAAAAACTGGACATGGGACATGTTCAGGATCCGGATCAGAAAATCCAATCCGGATCCCGAAGGGTGATTGTTCATTGGCAATTTCAATCCGGATCCTAGGCCATTCCGATCCGGATCCCGAACATGGGATTTTGCTGAATTGCATGAACGATCCGGATCGGACCTTGCAATCCGGATCCCGAACCCTTGGTTTTCTGGAAACTGTCTATCACGTTACGACGATCCGGATCACAGTAATCCCGATCCGGATCGCCGTCCTGAAAATTTCCAGAAACGGTTGGTTTTTGATCCTTATCTTCTTCCAATGGTTTCTAACCTATATATAGACCCTTTAATTCATCTTTTAGGGTATCCACAAAAACGGAACATAATAGAAAAATACGACCGAAAAAGAAAAATCCACATATAGAGAAGAAAGGAAATCAATAGATTTAATTCTATGTTTCTTCATCTATATTGATTGATTTGATTCTAGGTTTTCCAAACTCAGATTTTGAGTAGAATCAAATCAATGAATACTTAGATGGTATTTCCGATCTATTTCTAATCTAAGTATTCGGCGGATCATCACCACCCAAAAAACAACGATTTACCCTAAATCGGCGCGTGGACTCGCGTGGCCTTGTGGATTCAAGGTGCAACCGCTCTCGTGGATTCGGAGCGAGGTACGTTCGTGGATTCGAAGCGTGCTACTGGGTGAAGACCGTGGATTCGGTCGGACGTCGTGGACTCGACGTTGGACTCCGTGGATTCGGCGTTGGACGCAGATCGTGGATTCGAGAAGCGTTGTGGAGCGAGCGGAGAAGATCTACTAGGAGCGTATGGTAAAAGGTCGAGTCGTCTGTGAGTACGTTATATCACCTTGTATGTGACACCCCCGAAATTTGGATTAGTCCTCTATATAAATGATATAATAGGACTAAAATCTCTAACCCGGCTATAGCATTTTGGATGGTAGCAAGATCCAAGAGGAACATGAGAGTTAAGCGTGCTAGAGCTAGAGTAGTTCTAGGATGGGTGACCCCCTGGGAAGTGGGGCGTCACAGTTGGTATCAGAGCCATTCACCAGCCGGAAATGTGAGATGAGTCTCGGCTGAGCCAGGGTTATATAGCGGGTAGAGCGAGGCTCCCCGGCTAATGACCGTTGTGAGTGGAGTGCAGCTCCTCACAAGGTCGGCTAAGGCTAGCGAGACGAGTCTCACATCGCCTGGTGCTTGTGAGTGTGCTTGAGCCTGACGTGGACGTCAGGGCTTAAAGGGGGGAAGAATGTGACACCCCCGAAATTTGGATTAGTCCTCTATATAAATGATATAATAGGACTAAAATCTCTAACCCGGCTATAGCATTTTGGATGGTAGCAAGATCCAAGAGGAACATGAGAGTTAAGCGTGCTAGAGCTAGAGTAGTTCTAGGATGGGTGACCCCCTGGGAAGTGGGGCGTCACATTGTACGTGTGTTAATTCTAGTGGATTTCACCGTGTTATCGGTCCCGTGGTTTTTTACTCCGGTTTGGAGTTTTTCCACGTAAAAATCTTGCGTGTTCATTTATATTTTCGCATTGGGTTTTATTGCTCAATGATTTTTTGAGTGTTTATTGTTTACACCTATTCACCCCCCTCTAGGTTTTTTTTTTCCCTATTTAGATCCTATATTATATACAACCCAACAAGTGGTATCAGAGCGGGAATAGGGTTGTAAACAATGGTTGAAGGTGGAAACATCAATCGACCCCCTTTCTTTGATGGAACAAATTATGCGTACTGGAAAGTGCGGATGAAAGCCTTTTTAATTTCCATCGACGAAAGGGTGTGGCAATCAATTGAATTAGGATGGTCTAATCCAACTGAAACTATTGCTGATGTTCGCACCTTAAAACCTAGGTCGAAATGGACCAAGGAAGAGATAGACTTATCTTCTTACAATGGCAAAGGAATTAATGCTCTATTTAATGCTTTGTCACAAACTGAGTTCTCTCGCGTCTCGGCATGTGAGACTGCGAAAGAAATCTGGGATGTTCTTCAAGTTACGCATGAGGGAACTAACCTTGTGAAGATTCAGAAACTGCAAATGCTTACGAGCAAGTTTGACTCTATTTCTATGGCAGAAAATGAATCTTTCACAGACTATTACACACGATTGCAAGACATCGTAAACTCATGTGCTAACTTGGGAGAGAAGATTCCAGAATTTAAAGTTGTAAGAAAGATATTAAGAACTCTTCCTGAACGATTTCGCCCGAAGGTCGCAGCCATTGAAACAATTAAACACCCGGACGAAATGCGTGTAGAAGAATTAGTTGGTGCATTACAAACTTATGAAATGACATTTTCTACTAACTATTCTTCTGGAAAGGCATCCTCTTCTAAGTCTTCAGGTTATGCATTGAAAACAACAAAGAAGAAGACGCGGATTCATCCTCCTCAGACGATGACGAGAACCTATCTATGGAGGACTTTGAGAAGCAGCTCGCTCTCTTGACAAGGAAGTTTCGCCGCAACTTTCGAAGGGGTAATCCAAGCAAAACTCCATCCTTCGGAAAGTCGAAGAAAGGCAAGGGTTCTTCAAGCTACAAGTCAAGAAAGCAAGAGAACTTCTCAAAGGATAAGAAAAGTTCAGAGGGACAAGTACAGTGCTTCAAATGTCGAGGCTACGGCCACATTGCAACGGAGTGTCCCAACAAGAATCCGGCAAAGAAGAAGGCGATGCAAGTCGTCACTTGGGATGACAACTCAACGTCAAATGAGTCATCCTCAAGTGATGAAGAAGACAACGCGACAGCATTCCACGCGTCCACCTCTTCACCCTTCATGTGCTTGATGGCAAGTACCTCCGATTCCTTGTCCAACTCCTCCCATGTTGAAAAGATTGCAACGGACGACGAATCGAGTAATTCTGAAGGTGAAGATTTTGCTCTTGCCTACCATAAGCTTTTGAGGGATTCAAAGAAACTGGCAAAGCAAAACCGGAGTTTGAGAGGGAGATTGCAGGATCTCGAAGAAGAAGCAAAAAGGGCAACTTCTCTCTCAAACGCTCTTGAAGTGGAAAGGGATAATTTAGTCAAAGCAAATGTTTCCCTTCAAGAGTCCAATGAGCTTCTTGAGAAAGAACATACAAAAATGGTGGACAAAGCGAATTACTTCTTGAAGCTCTACGGCGAGGCTCGACAGGAAAAATTGGAAATGACAAAGACCATCGCCAACTAAAGATGACTTAAAGCGATTTTCTTCTGGAAGGAGTAAGTTGGACAGCTTCTTGGTCTTGGTCAAACAAATAAGTTCGGCCTCGGATACACTCAAACTGGAGACATTCCAAGTTCGAGTGGGACAGTTTTTGTGCCTCAGTCGGTATCTCCTCCTCCGACACCGGAATTCACGACAAGCAACGACAACAAGCCTACTTCATCCTCCTCGGGATCGTCAAGATCTAAGGTATGTTTTCGTTGTGGCATTTCAGGGCACATAAGGAGAAATTGCAAGACGGGAGCCAAACGCACACCTCAAGCACCTCTTGCAATGACTACCAAAAGGTGATTCCTCAGAAATCAATTGCAAATCAATTGAAGGAAAAGAGCCTTGGTAGTTCACCGCTCAAGACGACTTCATCAAGGAGCAGCAATCTTCAACAAGACGCTTTCACCTAGGCGAATAACTTCACGACCATTACCGACGCATTCCAAAAAGGTTTGGGTGCGCAAAGGTGAAATTTTCCCTTGTCTTGTTACTAATGTTTCCTTGCATGCATATGATAGTTCGTCTTGGTATCTGGATAGCGGGTGTTCCCGTCACATGACCGGTGACAAAAACTGTTTTCAAAATTTTGAGAAAATCTCCGGAGGACTTGTTGTTTTCGGAGATGGTCGGTCTTCCAAAATTGTTGGAAAGGGAACGGTAGCTATTCCAGATGGCCCGGTTCTGAAATATGTGTTATTTGTTCATGGCCTTAAGACTAACCTCATAAGCATAAGTCAACTTTGTGATAATGGTTATTCAGTTAATTTTTCATCTGATGAATGTACTGTAACTGATAAGAACCATGTTTTCTTTTTAAAAGGGGTTAGATCAGAAAACAATTGTTATGTAGTTCCTAGTAAAATTTCTGAAAAATGTAACCTAGCATCTTTGAAAAATGAAACACTTTGGCATGAAAGGCTAGGTCACATAAACTTTAAGGAACTTGCTAGAATTTCAAACAAAGATGTGGTCAAGGGGGTTCCTAAACTTTCTTTTGAACAAAACATTGTGTGTGGCGGTTGCCAAAAGGGAAAACAGTCTAGGACTGCACACAAGAACTTGAACCACATAGGTACAAAACGGCCTTTGGAACTTTTGCACATGGATTTAATGGGGCCAACTCGTCAACCATCTTTGGGAGGTAAATGGTATATTTTCTTATGGTTGATGATTTCTCTAGATATTCTTGGGTAGCATTTTTAAAAGAGAAAGCTGATACTTTTGATTCTTTTCACGAGATTTGCCATCGTATTATGATTGAAAAGAATGAAAAGATTACTCGTGTTAGAAGTGATAGAGGTGGAGAATTCATAAATTCTAAATTCATTGATTTTTGCACTTCAAATGGCATTAAACATGAATTCTCAGCGCCCTATACACCTCAACAGAATGGTGTAGTCGAGCGCAAAAACAGGGTCGTACAGGAGATGGCACGTGTTATGCTTCATAGCCGGAACCTACCTTTATATTTTTGGGCTGAAGCGGTGAACACTGCTGTCTATGTTATTAATCGCGTTTATTTGCACCCGAGGACTTTAAATACACCATATGAACTATGGTTTTGTAGAAAACCAAACATCAAATATTTTCGTATCTTTGGGAGTCGGTGTTTTATTTTACGTGACCGCGAAAATCTTGGAAAATTTGACTCTCGAAGTGACGAAGGGATTTTCTTGGGTTATTCTACAAACAGTAGAGCATATCGAGTTTTTAACTTAGAATCTAAGACGATCGTAGAATCGATAAATGTTAAGGTAGATGAAGCTTTTCACTTTGCATCTGAAAAATCTACCCTCGATATCTCTCTTGATGATGATACACCTGCCAATGCATCTTCTTCTAACAATTCTTTCGATAATAATGATGCATCTAACGGTTCTTCAAGTTTATCTGATGTGCAGGAATCATCTCATGTACCTCCGAGTACTCCTTACCTCAAACGTTACGCATCTCCAAGGATCATCCTGAATCGAACATCATTGGAGACCCACAAGAAGGAGTTAGAACTCGGAGACAATTGGTTTGCGGATTCGCTTGCTACGTATCTCAAATCGAACCAAAGAATGTCGATGAAGCTCTTCAAGATGACTACTGGATTGAAGCAATGCAGGAAGAGCTCCATCAATTTGAGCGAAACAAAGTCTGGGAATTAACGAAGCCTCCGAAGCAACACAATGTGATAGGTACCAAATGGATTTTCAAGAACAAGAAAAATGAGGAAGGTACTATGTAGTATGCCGGTTTTTAGTTTGAGCCTACCGACTCTTCTGATGAGCTTTTTGGGTGAGGAAAGCTGCGAGCATGTGTATTTTCAGTTTACAGCGGAGCTCGGGAGGTTCCGGGCTGCGGCGGAAAGCCCGAGGTCAAAAAGTGAGTTACTGGGGCACTTTTGGATTATTTATTTTTATTTTATTTAATCTTTTGAAAAATGGGGTTTATTGGAGTTTTGGCTTCTTTTGTGTTGCTGTGAGGTGGCTTAGGCTGGGAGTTGGAGGAGTATTAATTGTGGTGGCTTGGTAGGTGGAAGTTATTTAAATGCCTTTTATTTGAGTGCTTTTTTAAAGCCTCTGCCACTCACCTTCTTCTCTCCTCGAAGCAAGCAGCAGGCTGGGCTCTTGGCTTGGTGAAGCAGAGGAAGGAAGATTGAAGAGAAGAGAGTTAAGGGAGGAGCCTGGGGTTTGAAGTGGACTTCGGAGTGTGGACCACCTGCGGGTTGCCGAGGGACGCCGAACGAGGAGCGCCGAGGCAACGTCGAGGTTGGTGTTTAATTTTTATTCTTCCATTCCCTTCTTTTTAATCTTTTCTTTTCCTGCTGGTTGGGGCCCTCGGACTTGTTGTCCGAGGCTGGGGAGCTGCGCGTGCCGCGCGCGCAAAATTGTGGCAGCGCGCGGCTTGGGAGGCGGGTCGCTGCGCGGGCGCGCATGAGCGCGCGCGCAGCAGGCGCCTGCTGCCGTTGATGTGCAGCAGGGCGCCGGGCCGCTGGCAGCGGCCGCGCTGGCGTGAGCGCAGCGCCCCGGCATGGCAGGGCGCCGCGCGGGCGGGCCCTGTGCCGCGGGCCCCGCGCGGCATGGCAGGGCGCCGCGCGGGCGGCCCCTGTGCCGCGGGCCCCGCGCGGCATGGCAGGGCGCCGCGCGGGCGGCCCTGTGCCGCCGGGCTGGGTTCTTTGCGTCGCGCGGCCGCACCGCGCGCCCTCGTTGTGCGCGATGCGGCTCGACGACGCGCCGCGGCGGGTGCGCGATGGGTTTTCCGCGCCACGCGCGGCATTTCTTCGTGGGCGGTTGGGTTTGTACCGCCGTTTTGAGCGCGGTTTTGGGCCGCGGGTTTTTCTGACCCCTATCTTCACCGTTTCCGCAGTGTGATTTGGCGCTAGCTTTCTACGTGACCGGTGGTGCACATTTTGCCGCGAGGAGCTGCAGGATCGCTTCGGGACCTTCTGCTAGCGCGCGTTTTTGCGGGTTGAGCACAGGTGGGTTGTTTATTTAAGAATCACAGATTGCTCTACATTGCTACGAAATGCAAAGGTATCGTGTTCCTTTTCATTATTACTCTTATCTGGTAACTGCCAGAATGTTGTTCTAAATGTTTGGAAACCCCTTGTGTGTATTGATCTCGTGCCGGGGGCCGAGAGAGGGGGATTCCTGGATTTTCTAGCTATACTCCAGAGTCTCAGGATGTTAGTAGCATTACCAGATTTAGTCGAGGGTTGGTTTTCCGACTTGATTGTGAGTAGAGTCGTTCGAGTTTTCCGATCTGCTTGATCGAGGATTATAGCCTGCAGATGCCGATTGCTGAGATAGATGTGACTTGATCATTACCCGGTGGGGTCGCACCCCTCGGGTCACGCTCCGGACGCGTTGAGATATTGATACCCCTGGCCGTGCTACCAGGTGGGTACTCGCCCCTGGCCGTGCTACCAGGCGGCTACTTGAGAGAGATTGAGATAGTCGGACAGGACGCCCCACGTAAATCCCGTCCTCAAGTGGATGTGTGGTGGTGGGCAGGTGCGCTCCTAGTCGACAGGCGCAGGCTCGATTGGCCCCTTTGTGGCAGTCGTAGAGATTTGGTGACATGAGCGGGTGGTTGTGGCATATGTTCTTAGATGTTTTTCCTTCGAGCATAGTATTGAGGCATATAGTGGTAGATTCATTTCCAGCTTGCATATCTATCTATCTATCTATCTATCTATCTGTTTTTGCCTCCAGCGGACTTGGTGGGCCACCGAGAGTTCTGGCAGCGGTACCCACTGAGATCTGCTTTTGCAGTTGATCTCACACCCGCTGCGCGTGACAGGTGTTCCTGAGGCGTCTTTTCCAGGCTCGGCTCGTGCGGAGTCCTCTGACCGAGGTAAGGGCGTCGCTGACTAGTTCCTACCCGAGTCGGTCCAGTCAGAGATAGAGTGACCTGCACCTTTTTGTTTTCCTCTTTTGTACTAGACAGTGGTACTGTACTTATGTTTTGAAACATAGTGGACTCTTGTATTTGGACTCTTTACTTAGTGATTTCAGTTATCCTGTTTTCTCCTTATGCATAGCTCCTTTTCCGCTCTGATACTTGTGTAGCGATAGATCTCTTTGCAGGTTGGACGCTTCGTCTGTACGGCAGTTTCCGTACAGACGGCGGATCTGTTGGCAAGCCCGGGGCGTGGTTCGACCCCCGGGGCGTGACAGATTTATGTGGTATCAGAGCCTAGGTGTATAGGTCGTTGGGGACTTAGAGACCCTAGGCTATTGGTTGGACAGTAGGACGACTGACGTGAGAGACGGGATTGTAGCGAGAGTCCTGATTGAGTTGCAACTCCCCCAGGGGATTGGGGCGAGTGACCTTACATGTTTACTCGCTAAAAGCGGTTATGTTGGCTGCAGACAGCATAATGCTTTAGAACGGGTAACATGGATAGACTTTCGCTGGATTGGGTCGTGAGACTTCTTTTCTCTGACACTTTGATTCTTTATTGCAGTGGCCTAAGATGCCTCCGAGACGTCGCGCGACGACGAGGGCACTTGCTGCGGCTGATGACGAGCCCGAGCAACAGGAGGCCGCACAGGACGAGGTCCAGGAGCTGCGGGCCCAGGTGGCCCAGATGTCTGAGGCATTGCGACGCCAGGAGGAGGCGGCCAAGCGCCAAGAGGAAAGTATGGAGCGTATGATGAGGTTACTTGAGCAGAGGACATCACCAGCTGCACCTCCGATGGCGACTTCGTCGACCTCGTCTCCGATCGCCCCGTTGTCAGAGGCAGAGCAAAAGGAGCTCACGGATCGACTAGCCTACATGTCCAAGTTTCACCCTTCGCTATTTGCAGGGCAGAGCTCAGAACCTTGGGAGGCGAAAAACTGGATTTCAGCGATGGAGAAGTTATTTGAAAACCTGTTTATCAAGGAGAAGCATCAAGTGCACCTAGCCACACACTTCTTGGAGAAAGACGCTGAGACCTGGTGGCGTCGTGTTCGGCCTGTGGGACCGCCGGGTGTACCTTTGCTGACTTGGGCTGAGTTTCGTGCTTTGCTGCTCGGGGTCTACTTTCCCGACAGAGCAAAGCAGAAGCTTGAGGGGGATTTGCGACGGCTGCAGCAGGGGGATCGGCCCCTCGCGACATATGTTCTTAAGTTTCAGCGGCTTTTGGGTAGCGTGCCTCACGTTGCCCGGGATGAGGCCCAGAGGGTTGAGCTGTTTGAGAGAGGTCTGCACAAGGATATTTACCCTCACGTTCACTCATTTAGAGCCCAGACTTTGGATGCGGCGATTGATCACGCACAGTGGGTTGACAGAGGATCCGTGGTTATGTCTGAGCAGGGGCTGGCGCCTGGGGCTAGTTCGGGGGAGAAGCGCCCGGCGCCATCCGACTTTGGACAGTCTAGCTGACCGAGGCCCCCGAGACCGCCACCTTTCCAGCCTCGGGGCCGCGAGACGCAGAGGAGGCAGGGATCGGGGGCCCCTCGACCCCCTAGGCAGCAGCAGCAGCAGCAGCGGAGGCGCGCGGACAGATGTGTGATTTGCGGCGGCCCCCACGCACCTTCGCAGTGTGATCAGCGGCAGGGCCGGTGCTTCCAGTGTGGGCAGGCAGGGCACAGAGCATGGTCTTGTCCTAGAGCGGGATCAGTCACGGCATCGACAGCTTCGGCTCCACCACCGCCCTTTCAGACGGGCGGGGCTTCGACAGGTTTTGGCCAGGGGGATAGGGCCACTTCGTCGCGACAGACAGACAGGCGACCACCCCCGAGCGGGAGAGCTTATGCAGCTCAGATCGAGGACTCGGGGACAGCTAGCCACGTGGTGGCAGGTATTATCCTTATTTCTTCTACTCGCTCTAGGGCTTTATTTGATACCGGAGCATCTCATTCTTTTATCAGTAGGGCTTTTGCATCCATGCATGGGCTAGAGATAGGATCGTTAGAGTGTGCTCGTGAGGTTCAGATACCTGAGCACGTGTTACTTGTGGATGAGTGTTGTTGGTCCTGCCCAGTGCAGTTAGGGCCCTGGATTTTGCCGGTCGATCTTTTGGTCCTACGTCAGCTCCGGGATTTCGATATAGTGTTGGGTATGGACTGGTTGACTCAGTATTATGCCACTATCGATTGTAGAGAGAGGATTGTGACCCTTCGTGAGCCGGGACAGCAGGAGTTCATTTTTAGGGGTTGTCAGAGTACTCTTTTTGCTGCGACGATCTCTTCTGCTAGAGCTCGACAGATGATGAGCCGTGGATGTATCGCTTTCTTAGCTACTGTTGTGGAGGTGCCTACGGCGATGCCTGAGCTCGAGGACATTCCTATCGTCCGAGAGTATCCAGATGTGTTCCCTCCTGAGTTATCGTCCATGCCGCCGGATCGAGAGATTGAGTTCGTGATTGATGTAGTCCCCGGAACTGCACCAATCTCTAAGGCACCCTACAGGATGGCCCCTGCGGAATTGAGGGAGTTAAAGGCTCAGCTACAGGATCTCTTGGATCGCGGGTTTGTGCGACCTAGTGTTTCTCCTTGGGGAGCCCCGATTCTGTTTGTAAAGAAGAAGGACGGGTCACTTAGGCTTTGTGTAGACTACCGAGAGTTAAATAAAGTGACCGTCAAGAACAAGTATCCACTTCCGCGGATCGATGATTTATTTGATCAGCTTCAGGGAGCTACGGTCTTCTCGAAGATAGATCTCCAATCCGGTTACCACCAGCTGAGGGTGAGGGCCGAGGATGTATCCAAGACGGCGTTTAGGACTCGGTACGGGCATTATGAGTTCACAGTGTTACCTTTTGGGTTGACGAATGCCCCGGCGGCGTTTATGGATCTGATGAACCGAGTGTTCCAGCCGTACTTGGACCGTTTCGTGGTGGTTTTCATAGATGACATTTTGGTTTATTCCCGTAGCGATTTTGAGCACGAGGAGCACTTGAGGGTAGTGCTACAGCTTCTGAGAGAGAAGGAGCTGTACGCCAAGTTGAAAAAGTGCGCCTTTTGGCTTCGGGAGGTTTCTTTTCTAGGCCATGTAGTATCAGCCGCAGGAGTGGCAGTGGACCCGACAAAGATAGACGCAGTTCGGGATTGGCCTAGACCGACGACGGTGACTGAGATACGGAGTTTCTTGGGCCTTGCGGGCTACTACCGTCGGTTTGTAGAGGGCTTTGCGAAGCTCTCTACTCCCCTCACTAGATTGACCAGGAAAAGGGTAAGGTTTGTTTGGTCAGAGGAGTGCCAGAAGAGCTTCGAGGAGTTGAAGCAGAGGTTGACTACAGCGCCAGTCCTTGCCCTACCAGTCATGGGAGAGGGGTACGTGATTTACAGTGACGCCTCCCACAGCGGCCTTGGATGCGTGTTGATGCAGCATGGTAGGGTAATTGCCTTTGCTTCGCGCCAGTTAAAGGATTATGAGAGAAATTACCCTACGCATGACCTTGAGCTAGCAGCCGTTGTTTATGCTTTGAAGCTCTGGCGTCATTATTTGTACGGCGAGCACTGTGAGATCTTCACCGATCATCAGAGTTTGAAATACCTTTTCACTCAAAGAGAACTCAACTTAAGGCAACGCCGGTGGCTTGAGCTGCTGAAGGACTATGATTTGAGTATTCTGTATCATCCCGGCAAGGCCAATGTAGTCGCGGATGCTTTGAGCCGGCGAGCAGGGCAGACCTTGAGCATGCTTATTACCCAGCAGAGACCACTGAGAGAGCAGCTGAGGAGTTTGAGTTTGGAGGTTGTGTCCCCTGGGGTTTCCGCAAGACTGATGTCTATGGTCTTGCAGCCCACTCTGCTGGACAGGATTAGAGAGAAGCAGAGTGGAGACCCCTATCTGGAGAGGATCAGAGACCAGGTGCAGCGTGACCAGGACGGGGACTTTTCTGTGGATGTAGCGGGAGTACTCAGGTACAGGGACCGCTACTGTGTGCCCGTGGACTCTGAGATTAGAGAGCTGATCCTTAGGGAGGCTCACTATACACCTTACACCCTCCACCCCGGGGGGACAAAGATGTATAGAGATTTGAGGGCTCAATTCTGGTGGCCAGGCATGAAGAGGGACGTTGGTAGGTTTGTAACTCATTGTCTAACTTGCCAGCAAGTTAAAGCAGAGCATCAAGTTCCAGCGGGCAAGTTGCAAAGCCTACCAATCCCTGAGTGGAAGTGGGATTGCATTACTATGGATTTCATTGTTGGTCTACCGAGGACTCAGAGTGGGGCTGACGCCATTTGGGTGATAGTGGATCGTTTGACCAAATCAGCCCACTTTCTACCGATTCAGTCAGGTTGGACCTTGGGGAGGTTAGCGCAGTTGTACCTGGACGAGATTGTGAGGCTTCATGGGATACCAGCTTCTATTGTATCAGACAGGGACCCGAGGTTCACTTCGCAGTTCTGGAGGAGCTTACAGGGGGCCTTGGGGACCCAGCTTCAGTTTAGCACCGCCTTTCACCCACAGACCGACGGACAGTCCGAGCGGACTATTCAGACTCTGGAGGACATGTTGAGGGCTTGTGTCTTGAGCTTTAGTGGCAGTTGGGATCGACATCTGAGGTTAGCAGAGTTTGCCTACAACAATAGCTTCCAGGCGAGTATCCAGATGGCGCCTTATGAAGCATTGTATGGTAGGAAATGTCGATCGCCTTTGTGTTGGAGTGACGTGGGTGAAAGGAAAACTTTGGGGCCTGAATTACTTCTGGAGGCAGAGGATAAAGTAAAGGTTATTCAGCGTCATCTAGTGACTGCGCAGAGCCGACAGAGGAGCTACGCCGATAGGAGGCGGCGAGACTTGGAGTTTCAGGTAGGAGATCATGTGTTTCTGAAAGTCTCGCCCGCTCGAGGGATACGGCGCTTTGGAGTGCGCGGGAAGCTGAGCCCGCGTTTTATTGGACCATTCGAGATTTTAGAGCGCATCGGACCAGTCGCCTATCGGATTGCTCTACCGCCGCGATTGTCGGGTACTCACGATGTATTCCATGTTTCCGTTTTGAGGAAGTATGTGTATGATCCCTCGCACATACTGGATTTCACTTCCCTAGAGATGGATGAGGAGCTGCACTTTCAGGAGCGCCCGATGCGAATTCTTGCTCGTGAGACGAGGGAATTGCGCAATCGGGCTATACCTTATGTGAAGGTACTTTGGAGCCACCGCGATGAGAGAGAGGCTACTTGGGAGCCCGAGGATCAGCTGAGGATTGCCTATCCTGATCTATTTGAGACCCCTTCGTGAGTTTGGAGCTTTTTGGGTTTCGAGGACGAAACCGTTTGAAGGGGGGGAGAGTGTAGTATGCCGGTTTTTAGTTTGAGCCTACCGACTCTTCTGATGAGCTTTTTGGGTGAGGAAAGCTGCGAGCATGTGTATTTTCAGTTTACAGCGGAGCTCGGGAGGTTCCGGGCTGCGGCGGAAAGCCCGAGGTCAAAAAGTGAGTTACTGGGGCACTTTTGGATTATTTATTTTTATTTTATTTAATCTTTTGAAAAAGGGGTTTATTGGAGTTTTGGCTTCTTTTGTGTTGCTGTGAGGTGGCTTAGGCTGGGAGTTGGAGGAGTATTAATTGTGGTGGCTTGGTAGGTGGAAGTTATTTAAATGCCTTTTATTTGAGTGCTTATTTAAAGCCTCTGCCACTCACCTTCTTCTCTCCTCGAAGCAAGCAGCAGGCTGGGCTCTTGGCTTGGTGAAGCAGAGGAAGGAAGATTGAAGAGAAGAGAGTTAAGGGAGGAGCCTGGGGTTTGAAGTGGACTTCGGAGTGTGGACCACCTGCGGGTTGCCGAGGGACGCCGAACGAGGAGCGCCGAGGCAACGTCGAGGTTGGTGTTTAATTTTTATTCTTCCATTCCCTTCTTTTTAATCTTTTCTTTTCCTGCTGGTTGGGGCCCTCGGACTTGTTGTCCGAGGCTGGGGAGCTGCGCGTGCCGCGCGCGCAAAATTGTGGCAGCGCGCGGCTTGGGAGGCGGGCCGCTGCGCGGGCGCGCATGAGGGCGCGCGCAGCAGGCGCCTGCTGCCGTTGATGTGCAGCAGGGCGCCGGGCCGCTGGCAGCGGCCGCGCTGGCGTGAGCGCAGCGCCGCGGCATGGCAGGGCGCCGCACGGGCGGGCCCTGTGCCGTGGGCCCCGCGCGGCATGGCAGGGCGCCGCGCGGGCGGGCCCTGTGCCGCGGGCCCCGCGCGGCATGGCAGGGCGCCGCGCGGGCGGCCCCTGTGCCGCGGGCCCCGCGCGGCATGGCAGGGCGCCGCGCGGGCGGCCCCTGTGCCGCGGGCCCCACGCGGCATGGCAGGGCGCCGCGCGGGCGGCCTTGTGCCGCCGGGCTGGGTTCTTTGCGTCGCGCGGCCGCACCGCGCGCCCTCGTTGTGCGCGATGTGGCTCGACGACGCGCCGCGGCGGGTGCGCGATGGGTTTTTCGCGCCACGCGCGGCATTTCTTCGTGGGCGGTTGGGTTGTACCGCCGTTTTGAGCGCGGTTTTGGGCCGCGGGTTTTTCTGACCCCTATCTTCACCGTTTCCGCAGTGTGATTTGGCGCTAGCTTTCTACGTGACCGGTGGTGCACATTTTGCCGCGAGGAGCTGCAGGATCGCTTCGGGACCTTCTGCTAGCGCGCGTTTTTGCGGGTTGAGCACAGGTGGGTTGTTTATTTAAGAATCACAGATTGCTCTACATTGCTACGAAATGCAAAGGTATCGTGTTCCTTTTCATTATTACTCTTATCTGGTAACTGCCAGAATGTTGTTCTAAATGTTTGGAAACCCCTTGTGTGTATTGATCTCGTGCCGGGGGCCGAGAGAGGGGGATTCCTGGATTTTCTAGCTATACTCCAGAGTCTCAGGATGTTAGTAGCATTACCAGATTTAGTCGAGGGTTGGTTTTCCGACTTGATTGTGAGTAGAGTCGTTCGAGTTTTCCGATCTGCTTGATCGAGGATTATAGCCTGCAGATGCCGATTGCTGAGATAGATGTGACTTGATCATTACCCGGTGGGGTCGCACCCCTCGGGTCACGCTCCGGACGCGTTGAGATATTGATACCCCTGGCCGTGCTACCAGGTGGGTACTCGCCCCTGGCCGTGCTACCAGGCGGCTACTTGAGAGAGATTGAGATAGTCGGACAGGACGCCCCACGTAAATCCCGTCCTCAAGTGGATGTGTGGTGGTGGGCAGGTGCGCTCCTAGTCGACAGGCGCAGGCTCGATTGGCCCCTTTGTGGCAGTCGTAGAGATTTGGTGACATGAGCGGGTGGTTGTGGCATATGTTCTTAGATGTTTTTCCTTCGAGCATAGTATTGAGGCATATAGTGGTAGATTCATTTCCAGCTTGCATATCTATCTATCTATCTATCTATCCATCTGTTTTTGCCTCCAGCGGACTTGGTTGGCCACCGAGAGTTCTGGCAGCGGTACCCACTGAGATCTGCTTTTGCAGTTGATCTCACACCCGCTGCGTGTGACAGGTGTTCCTGAGGCGTCTTTTCCAGGCTCGGCTCGTGCGGAGTCCTCTGACCGAGGTAAGGGCGTCGCCGACTAGTTCCTACCCGAGTCGGTCCAGTCAGAGATAGAGTGACCTGCACCTTTTTGTTTTCCTCTTTTGTACTAGACAGTGGTACTGTACTTATGTTTTGAAACATAGTGGACTCTTGTATTTGGACTCTTTACTTAGTGATTTCAGTTATCCTGTTTTCTCCTTATGCATAGCTCCTTTTCCGCTCTGATACTTGTGTAGCGATAGATCTCTTTGCAGGTTGGACGCTTCGTCTGTACGGCAGTTTCCGTACAGACGGCGGATCTGTTGGCAAGCCCGGGGCGTGGTTCGACCCCCGGGGCGTGACATACTATCATCAGGAACAAAGCAAGACTAGTTGCTCAAGGCTACTCTCAAATAGAAGGTATAGACTTTGATGAAACTTTCGCCCCTGTAGCTAGACTCGAGTCCATTCGTATCCTATTTGCTATTGCTTGTCATTTTAAAATAAAATTATTTCAAATGGACGTTAAGAGCGCGTTTTTAAATGGGTTTTTAAATGAGGAAGTTTATGTAGCTCAACCGAAAGGTTTTGTAGACCATAAACAACCTAACCATGTTTTTCGTTTGAAAAAAGCTCTTTACGGTCTGAAACAAGCACCGCGAGCATGGTACGAAAGGTTGACAAAGCACCTTTTGGAGAAGGGCTATACTCGAGGGGGAGCTGACAGGACTCTCTTTGTGAAGCATTATCAAAACAATTTCATTGTCGCACAAATCTATGTCGATGACATTGTATTTGGTGCAACAAGAGATAATGATGCTTCTAAATTCGCGGAGACCATGGAAAGCGAATTTGAGATGTCCATGATGGGCGAATTGACTTATTTTCTTGGATTACAAGTTAAACAAAACGATGAAGGCATTCACTTGTGTCAATCCAAGTATGCAATGGAGTTGGTCAAAAAGTTTGATCTTGAAAATTCTAAGGATTTTCCGACTCCAATGGGAACTAGCCATAAGGGACTTGGAAGTGAATCACATAGTGAGAATGTAGACGAGAAACTGTATCGTAGTATGATTGGAAGTCTACTTTACCTCACGGCTAGTCGCCCGGATATATCCTTCAGTGTTGGGATTTGTGCAAGATATCAATCAGCACCGAAGGAGGTTCACCTGAAAGCGGTGAAACGGATCATCCGGTATATCAAAGGTACAATAAATTTCGGAATTTGGTATCCTATGGGAACAAGTTTGGATATAGTTGGATACTCAGATGCCGATTGGGCTGGATCAGTGGATGATCGGAAAAGCACGAGTGGTGCATGCTTCTATCTTGGCCATTGCCTTGTCGCATGGCACAGTAAAAAGCAGAATTGCATAGCACTCTCGACTGCCGAAGCGGAGTACATTTCAGCAGGAAGTTGTTCAACCCAATTGATTTGGATGAAAAGCGTGTTGAGCGACTTCCGAATTTCAGCATCTTCGGTAACCATTTTTGTGACAACACTAGTGCTATTAACATTTCTAAAAACCCTGTGTTGCACTCTAGAACAAAACATATTGAACTTAGATATCATTTTCTTAGAGAGCTAGTTGAATCAAATATTCTTCAACTTCATATATTTCAACTGAGGATCAATTAGCTGATATCTTAACAAAACCTTTGGATCAAAAACGTTTTATTCATTTGCGTAAAGCAATTGGCATGCTTTCCTTGAAATAACCTCTTTTTGAAACCTTTGCTTAGGTTAGGTTTTGTTTTTGTGTTTTGTTCTTTATCTATGTTTGTACATAGGACATTAATTGAGCATTGATATATTGACTTTAATTGCATCCTTTTTGCATTTAGAAATTTATTATGTTTTGATATCATAATATTTCAATGTTGCAATGATCATTTATTTAATTAAACCATCTTTTAAGTGATCAAAGTCAATTTCTCTCTCAATGATCTCTTGGTATAGTCATTATCTTATTTGATTGCTTAGTCGAGTATGAATTCGAGATCAATTTTTGGTTGAATACTTTATATATTAAATAATTGATAGCCAATTGAGGGGGAGTCAAGAAAAGTAAAATGCTCAAAAGATGTGGAAAGAGTTACATCCCAATGAGGAGTGTGAAAACTACCACCACATGGAGGAAAGAGCTAACCTCGGTCGTCCGAGTACTGTGTGCAGCTACCACATGTATACCAAGCATGGTTTGTCTTTTTGATGAAATAAAATGCATATTGAAATACTTGACTCTGTCAAATTTCAAGGTTGGTATAAGGTGGGATTTTAATGAAAGATGCTCAAAGAGCCACTCCTTCAACAGATTGTCTAGATATATTATCTAACTTATCTGGGATTTCAAACATCTATTGATCTTGGTACTTCATTTTCTTTACCAAATTGATGATTTGATAAAGGCATTACTCATAAGATCATGATAGATGTAATTGAAGTTGTTCAACTTTAAGTGTTTTAATTTCTAAATTTTCGTTTCATTTTTGAATATTTTTGATAGATTTTCATAATCTATTTCTTGTTGTATGAAACGATGATTTTGTTTAAAGTTGATGGTAAAGTGCTTACATACTTTTTCTGGATTTTATGGAATTTTTCTAAATTTTTCTGAAGAAAAAGTTGGAGCCGATCCGGATCGGACAAGTGATCCGGATCCCGAACGCAGGCTTTTTCCTGCGGGTAGCCGATCCGGATCACAATCTCGATCCGATCCGGATCACGGCTAGGGTTTTAAATAAAACAAAAGGGTTTTGATTTCTTTTACTTCAATCTTTTGTTTTTAAGTTTCTAGAGCTTCTCTCTCTAGATTCTTGCATCTTGGAGCTTTCAAACTCAAGTTCTTCGATTCCAAGTAAGTTTTATTGATCAAAATCTCGGTTTTTCACATGTTCTCTATTTTTTCTTCAAAACGTGATGAAATTTCTTTATCTTTTTCGTTTATGAATGGTTTTTGGTCAAATTTCTTTTGAAATAAGAACTCTGGGTAGATTAGTTTTGATTATATGCTAGGTATTCTTCTGATTAACGAATTTTTGGGCTTCGATTTCTGAAAATTCGGTTTTAGGGCATATAATAGGAATTTTTGAAAAAATCATGCAATTGATCTATTTTTAAAATTCTTTTTGCAAAACTAATTTGATTCCTAGTCTCTCTACATGATTATGATTGTTTAGGTACAATTTTTCAAATTTTTCAAAATTAACAATTTTTCATGTGTTCTTGAGTTGCTCTTCACAGGATACATCTCTCACAAGCAGCGAAAATGGTGATCACCTGGATTATTTTTCTACTTGCTGCCATGGTTCATGTTAAAGACACTGCTAAGCCTAAGAAGGCTAAGAGAGCGAAGAAAACTCGGAGTGATTCCGAGACAGAATCTGAGACGGAATCAATTAACTGGGATAACCTCGAGGTCGAGGAAAATGTCCCCATTATCTCCAAAGGGAAAGCAACTGCTGAAGCTTCAAATCCTACTGCAGCTGAAAAAGGAAAAGCCCCTATGGATCCAAATCCAGTTGGGACAAGAAGAAAAACCGGTGCAAGAAAAAGAGGCAGTGCTCAGGGAATTTCCATGGAGCAACCAGTTGCTAGCCAGCCTCCTCCACAAGACTTCATCAGCTCCGCAAGAATCAAAGATTTTGAGAAGAAGGAATGCATTGGCGAAAGACATGTTAATGTCAAACCAATGAAGGAACGATCTACAGTCTTTGGGACTCTGTTTGACCAGGCAGGTCTTGATCCCATATGCCACTTCCCTGAGACTACTGGGTATTGTCCTCACTCAGTACGGATGTTTTATCAGAACGGTTCAAGTCTAGTTGATCAAGACCAGGGACGTCGAGAATTTCACACTTTGGTCAAAAATGTCAAGATCAAAGTCACACCCCAATTGATTGGAGAAGTGCTAAGAATGAAAGCCAGAACTGATGGACTACATTATATGAAAACTCAAGTATTCACCGAGAACTCTTGGAGAGTTGTAGTTAATGGAATTTGTCTTCCAGATACTTTGTCGACCGGAAATTCTGTTTTCTCAAAAGAGCTTCGACCGGAGTATCGGTATATAAACTTCATTGTTTGCTACAACATTCTTCCCAACATGAATACGAAGGTTCTTCGATGGGACAGGATGTTATTCCTTTATCTTCTTGGAAACCCGGCCGCATCGATGGGAGCAAACTTGAATATTCCTTATCTCATTTGGTCAAGGATGGCGCGTTATGTGGAACATTCTCATCCCACAGAGAGACTACCCTATCCAATGATAATTATGCGCATCCTTAGAAAGTTTAAAGTCGATACAAGCGCGAGCTCATACATGTACAGTTTGGGCACTATCAATGAGACAACAATTGTGAAGTCTCTATCGACAAAACAAGATGATCCTCCATCTCCTCCAATCCGACAAAGAGCTCGACCACAAGCAACAACTTCTACAGCTCCTGTTCCACCAGCACAGCAAGCACCTCCATCCACTTCTGATGATGATGCTTCTGTTAGCTCAATCTTTAAAGAACAACAGCGACTCTCAAACGAGCAAGAACGCATGTCCATTGAGTTCGCTGAAATAAAGGAAGATCTTAAAGAGGTCAAGAAAGAACAAGCTGTAATGATCCCAGATCTTAAAGAAGTGAAGAAGGAGCAAGCTTCTATGAACAAACGCATCAAGAAAATGTTTCAGAAGCTAGGTTGCATCAGCTCCGACGATTCTGCATAAAGTTTCCTTCTAATCTTTTCTTTTGCAGGTTTTCACGTTTTTTTTGGTTTGTTTTCTTTCAACTCTCAAGTTTCTTGATTTGTATTTAAACTTTTTAACTCTTCTTGTGTTTTGTAATTATTGGCTTTGTTTGTGACAAAAAGGGGGAGAGAGTTTAGAGAACTTTGTGAGAAACTTTTGAACAAACTTTGACTTTGGTGAAAGGTAAGTATCACAACTTCTGGTTATCTTGTGATTTGTTGCATGTCCCTACTAACTATTCGACTAACTATTTGGACATGTATTATTACTAACAAGTTGTTTGATTACTAACAAAGCAAAGTTATGACATTTGGAATTTTATTGCTTAGAAGATATGTCAATGTTTGATTGTTATCTTATTACATATCTGAATTACTAAATGTCATCATGTGAGTATAAACTTTATCTCTGCTAGTTTTTGAATGCTAATTATTCTTGAGGTATCTAACGATCTCTTTGTCAAGAATGATTTCTTTTTGCAGAGAGTACAGATGTCTAAGTCTAGAGTCTGTTTTAGGAGTTTATCTCATGTATTTAAATTTTTGGATCTCCATTGTAAATTTTTGTTGTATGGTGATAGCAACAAAAATATCTTTTTGAATTTTCTTTAGTGGATTTGTGTTTTGTCACGAAACCGCCAAAGGGGGAATTGTTACGGAATTATGTTTTGGCGTATTTCGTGAAAGTGTTAAGTCTTGAAGATTGATCATGAAACAATGGATCATATAGAAGAATCTCAAAGAAAGAAGAATTCAAAAGGATCAGGTATGGTGTCTAAAGAATTTTTGGTGATCCGAATACTTGGTAATAGAAACACAGGGTCAAGAATTTTTGGACATAAAAATCAAAATCTGGACATGGGACATGTTCAGGATCCGGATCTGAAAATCCAATCCGGATCCCGAAATTTCAATTGGAATTTCAATCCGGATCCGGATCCCGAACCTGGATCCGAACATGGGATATCTGAATTGCATGAACCGATCCCGGACCTTGCAATCCGGAAACCGAACCCTTGGTTTAATGGGGCCAACTCGTTTTAACCATCTTTGGGAGGTAAATGTATTTTTAGATGATTGATGATTGCTCTTGATTCTTCTAGACATTTTTAATTACTGAGAGAATCTGATACTTTTGATTCTTTTCACGAGATTTGCCATCGTATCATTACTGAAAAGAATTGCATGCATGAAAATAATTAGCTATTTATGATTGTGATAATGTTAGGGTCTAACCCTAGAAATCATGTGAGACATAAGAGAAAAGAACATGTTGGTAGTAAGACTAGGAAAAACCTAGATTTAGGCTTAACGAGTGGCATGATGACCTAGGAGATATACCTAGATCGACGAGTGGCATTATCTTAGGAAAATAACCTAAGGTTGGGAATAGAGTGTAAACATAGAGTCAGAGAACTCTAGGTTAAACAAGTTATGGAACAGAGGTAAAGGAACCTAATAGGAACTAATAGGGTTAAACTCTAATGAGGAGATAGAGTTAATGCAACCCTAGGTTAAACATGGAACAGAAAAATAGAGTTAGTAAAACTCTAGGATTCAGTAAGGAATCAGGAAAAAGGGAATTAGATTCCCAAGTTAGAGAATTAATTAATGTAACCCCCAGAAAGTCATAGGAAGTCTGGGTAAATGGATCAATTAGTTTAACTGCAATCTGAGTTAAATAAGGAAAATGAAAAATGATCAAATGTGGAGATATGAAAGGAAAAGAAAATGGAAATAGGGTTAAGAAACTCTTAAGTTAGGTAAGATTGAAAGTAACTAGTGTCCTAGTGACATAGTGCAGTGACATAGTGCAACCTTAAGGGTAATTGAAGCTTAGGGTTGTGAAAGGAGAACAAGAAAGGAAAGTCTAAAGTGGTCAGAAAATTAAAGATATTGCCAAGTGGCAAAATAAGTGGAAATGCAAATGAACAAGTTGTTCAAACTTAAATTGGTGTTAGAGACACCCAAATTATCCTAGAGTCATGAACTTAGGATAAAAGAAATAAAGCTTATGTAATGTACCAGCTTTATGGTATATAATAATATAAATAAAAATGGTATGAAATACGATTTTTATTGGATTCGGAGAAAAGTGCTAAATTATGGTTTATTCAAAATGGGGGAGAATGTAGTACACCGATTTCCGCGAAAAGGCGAAGTTCAGCAAAAAATACTTGTAACACATTTCAAATGTAATTACAAGTGAGTTGGAAGCATTTCGAATCGATGCAAAAGTCATCGAGTCGAAAAGTGAGTTGGAGTTGAGAATTTGAAGCTTCAATTGTGAATCTTAGGTCCTTGTTTGGCGATTTCCGCGAAAAGGGCGAAATCCAGCAAAAATACTTGTAACACATTTCAAATGTAATTACAAGTGAGTTGGAAGCATTTCGAATCGATGCAAAAGCCGTTGAGTCGAAAAGTGAGTTGTAGTTGAGAGTTGAAGCATCAAATTTGCAAAATTTAAGTCCTCGTTCGCCGAATTCGCAAAATGGTAAAATACGGCGAAAATACTTGTAACATATTTTAAATATGATTATAGTTGAGTTCGGTGCGTTTCGGACCGACGCGGAGAGCATCGGGTCGAAAAGTGAGTTGAAGCCCGAGGACTTAGCAAAAATCCAGAAATTCTGAATTTTGTGATCACGAAGCATTTTCGGAGCCCTGTTTCGGAGACTTAGAGTAGCCCAAAAATTTAAACGAAATCGTGGAGTGTCTCACAAAAGTTTTCTGAGTAAAAGGGGTGAAAAATCTAGCTGAGCGATTAAGGAAAAATTGGAGAACGAAGCGAAGGAAAATGCTTCGTAAATTCTGGAAACTGCAGTTTTTGACAGTGCAGTTTATCGCGAAGCATTTTCGGAGCCCTGTTTCGGAGACTTAGAGTAGCCCAAAAATTTAAACGAAATCGTGGGGTGTCTCACAAAAGTTTTCTGAGTAAAAGGGGTGAAAAACCTAGCTGAGCGATTAAGGAAAAATTGGAGAACGAAGCGAAGGAAAATGCTTCGTAAATTCTGAAACTGCAGTTTTTGACAGTGCAGTTTATCGCGAAGCTTTTTCGGGGCTCTCTTTCGAAGGCTTAGAGTGGCCCAAAAATTTAAAAGAAATCGTGGGGTGTCTCACAAAAGTTTTCTGAGTAAAAGGGGTGAAAAACCTAGGTGAGTGATTAAGGAAAAATTGGAGAACGAAGCAAAGAAAAATGCTTCGTAAATTCTGAAACTGCAGTTTTTGACAGTGCAGTTTATCACGAAGCTTTTTCGGGGCGCTCTTTCGAGGGCTTAGAGTAGCCCAAAAATTTAAAGAAAATCGTGGAGAGTTTAAGAAAAATTTGTAGATTAAAAGGGAGAAGAAAAATTGCTGTTTCGATTTACCAGTTGACGGCAAAACGCGGAGAAAGAGGGGTATCCGAAATTGTTCTCTGCAGGTGCAAAACTGCAGGATTGAGGGCAGTTTTGGGATTTCTTTTGTAAGTTGGGGGCAATTTCGTAAAAACACATCCCTACCCCAACTACCCTCTGCAGCATATTAACTCCTCTCTGTCCCCCCCTCTCTCTCTCTTCTCTGCTGGAGCAAGAAACGAAAGGGAGAAGAAGAGGAAAGAAGAGGAAAAGGAGAAGAAAAGAGAATGAGAAGAAGGAGAAGAAGAAGAAGAAGAAGAAGGAGAAGAAGTAGAAGATCCTTTCTCCCTCTCCCTCTTGTGACAAGTAAGTGTTCTTCTCTCTCTCTTCCTCCTCTTTCTTGGCAGGAAAAACAAAAAAAAAAAAGAGAAAAGGAGAGGTGGGCTAGTTGGGCTGCAGCTGCACAAGCAGCTGCTTGGCTGCTATGCCAAGCAGCAGCCAGCTGCTGCTGCGTGTGCAGGCAGCAGTGTCAGCCTGCTGCTGCTGCATTCAGCAGCAGCAGCAGCAGCAACTTGCAGCCTGCTGCTGCATTATGCAGCAGCAGCTGCATCTTAGCAGCAGCCAGCTGCTGCTGCAATTATGCAGCAGCAGCTGCATTTGGGCTGCTGCATCGCAGCAGCCGTAGGGGCAGCTGCCTGGGCAGCAGCTGTGCAAGCTGCTGCCCAGCAGCAGATTTTGACAGAGAAAAGAAGAAAAAGAAAGAGAAGAAAGAAAGAAGAAAGAAAAGAAAAAAAAAAAAAAAAAAAAAAAAAAAAAAAGGAAAAGAAGAGAAAAGAAGAGAATTTCTTTTTCTTCTCTTTCCTTCAATGTGCGAAATCGGTGAATTGGGGGAATTGCTCAAATTGAGTTCTCTCCGATTTTTGAATGCGAATTTCTCGATTTGCCAAATGCAAAATCGGTGAATTGGGGGAAATTGCTCAAATTGAGCTTTTCTCGAATTTTTTAGAGCGTTTTGACCCCGGATCGAGTTGAGCAAGTTTCTTTTTGGCAATATGCCATGGGAGGATTATTCTCCTCTCATTTTTACGAACCAATCAAAAATTAGCCTTTTGGTGGGGGAAAATGACCAAATAGGGATTTTTCCCTTTAAGTTGTCAAAAAGGGGTTAGTTTTACCGCCTTATGAATTTTAGTGAATCATGTAAAAGCAATTGCTTTATCTTTTGCTTTCCTTACAATGTAGGGAAGTCTCACGGATCCAAGGAGTTGAAATTGTCTCCTTCAAGGACCAAAAGAATACACCGAGGTGGGGAATTCTACCGAAAATGGGTGACCTCTCCACTTTTTCCTCTGCTTTTGATCTTGAAGCATGATAGTAGCCTGTTAGAGGCGTTGGGTAATTATGATTGAATTTTGCATGTGTAGATGGATATAGAAGAGAAGTAAACTTTTCTAATTATTAGAATAAGAGATAAACTTGCATGTGTAGAAGGATGCAGATAGAAAAGTGAATTTTTCTGAGCTGCTAATTATGGATGATATTTGCATACGTAGATGATAAATTGCATGTATAATTGGACATAAAGAATAGTGGCTTCTCCCTAATTGCCAAGAAAATAGAAGATAAACTTGCATGTGTAGAAGGATACAGATAGAAAAGTGGATTTTTCTTCTAAACTGCTAAACATGGATGATAATTGCCTGCGTAGATGTTAAACTTTATTTACGATTGAGATGGGAATAATGGCGTGCGTAAAAAGGGGAATCAATTATTTGTTGTCTGTGACCATGTTAGGGTATCACCCTAGTAGTCATGTGAAAGCATAAGGAAAAGGACATGTTGGTAGTAAAACTAGGAGAAAACCTAGACTCAGGGCTAATGAGTGGCATCAAACTTAGAAGTTTATCCTAGGATTGAATGAGTGGCATTATCTTAGGAGATAACCTAAGGTAAGTTAGTGAGTTGAGAATAGACTAGGCAACATAGAGTCAAGGAACTCTAGGTTAAACGTGATATGAAACTTAGGTAAGAGAACCTAAGGTGAACTAGTAGAGTTTATACTCACAGAAAATGGATTAGAGTTAAGATAACTCTAAATGCAAGGGGCAACAGGTAAATAGAGATAATGTAACTCCGGGTTCGGCAAAGAAAAGTGTATGTGGCCACAAAGTTAATGAATTAAACTGATAGCAAAGTGATCAACTTAGGGTCAAACTCTAAGGAAGAGTTTGTGTAATCACAAAGTCAAAAAGCTAAATAATACAACCCTAGAGTGGGTCATAAGGTGTCTGGGCAAAAGGACAGCAACTTTAACTTCAATTTGAGTTAAATAAATGAAAGAGAAATGATATGAGTCCAAGTGACTCTTAGTTATCCTTATGGCGAGACCTAGGATAAGAGATAATTTGTTGTAAAAAGGCAAGATTAAAAGCAAGCTAAAAGTGGCTAAAAAGCATAAAGAGAATGTAAATGGCGCCTTCGAATTTGAGACTCGTCAAATGGAGCAGGACTCCCTGGGCAGTGACCCGTCGGACGAGGTACTTTCGAAAGGCTTAAAGTGAAAGTGAAGAGCTAAATGCTCAAAGAAAAGAGAAAGAGATTTGCCAATGGCAAAATGGGAGCTATAAGCTCGAATAAGAAAGGAAAGCAAGTGTTCAAAGGCAAAGAGGCTAAGAACTAAAGTAAAAGAAAAGAAAGAAAAAATAAAGATAAAACGGGCGGACCTACGGTGAAACCAGCCCATGTTGGAGGTACGGGCAGTATCCCTCTCCCGGGTAGAGACCCGTTCGGGACGTTTCTTCCGTAGGACGGGGTAACACTTGCGGGTGTTATCGGCAACCTTAGAAGTCTTATCTTATAGTAGCAGGACTACCGGGCTGGGGCCCATTGGATAAGAATTTCTAAGGGTTAACTTGAACTAAAGCACCAGAATCTAAAGAATAAAGAAAAATAGAGTGGCCGAGGTGGCCGGGTTAGTTTGACCCTGTATACAGCGGCATAGTGGCCGATTGGTGCTTAGCAGCCTAGTGTGGCTAGACAGGGTAGTGCTGGGTCGATGAGTATACACAGATAGTGTAGTGATATATTATATGCATAGCCGCATTTTGATATTGAGGATTTTAGTTTCCTAGCACTATTATTATTGCTTCCATTGGACCAAGTGGTGTAGGACACTTTTTCTCGGTGGTTGAACCCACTGGGAACTCTGTCGTAGTTCTCACACCCCTTGGGTGACCCCCCCCCCACAGGTTCAGGCATGGATGCAGCGGTCGGGACGGATACAGATGCAGTCAGCGAGGCATACGACAGGGGCAAGTGCCCAGCAGCATAGAGACCTAGAGGGTCTAGCAGAGGTATCCCTTTTATATATTTCTTGAGTGAACCTTGTATGGTGAGGAATTTATGTAAAGGAATTGTAATAATTTTATTTGCAAGTTCAAAATGTAAAGTGTAATAAGTTTATTTATGGTTCACTCTTGTATGCTTTCATTTCCGCATTAGTTGTTGAAAAATTTAAATTTATAGTGATTTTTAGTACTCTGATATTGAGCTTCCGCATACACTTGTTGTGTTATTATGGATGTTACCGTTCCTTTCGGGTAGAAAAAGGTTTTACCCGATTGGCGGGTCTGTTGGCGTGCCCGAACCGTACAAATTGGCGGACTCGGGGCGTGACAGATTAGAGTGGTATCAGAGCCTAGGAATAGTCCTAGGTGGTTAGCAAACCTTAGGGAGACTCTAGGGTTTAGGCACGAGAGAGTGCGTGGATTTTTGGGCGAAAGTAATTGATTGGTTACTATTGTTCCCACGAAGGATGTTGGGACTGATCGAGGGAAACGAGCTTTCATTCTTCGGACTATTACGTTGGCGGCCGACAACGTAATGTTGGAGATGAAATGGAGTACCCTCTTATACTTTCGCATGATTGGGTCGACGAGCTTTTCTGTCGGTATATAGATTGCGCGTTGCTCAAATGGCTAAAATTTGGGCAAATCGTTTCGTTGTGGTGTGCATATTAGCGATGACACCACGTAGGAATACGCGCTTGTTTCGACTCGTGCCGGGAGAGCGCTCTGGGTCGAACAAGGTATACGAGCTGCGATAGAAGGTGACCGCACTTGTTGGTGTGATCCAGCAGCAGGTCAAGCTTCTTGCCGTCAGCGAAAATTTTTTTGCCGAAAGCTGATTCCAACGCCTAAGTGTGGCGTCGATGAGACAGTCGGAGCAGATAGATAGGCTCCAGTAGCTAATAGCGCAGCAAGCTGAGGCTGCACAAACAACGTATGAGTATACGGCGTCGCCGCCTGTAGGGGCGACAGTAAAGAGAATGGCAGTGGCCGCCGAACTTTTGTCGGCGCAGCCAACACCTTCAGCATAGGGTGTTTTACGTTTGTGTCAGCTAGGTTGCTGGCAAAGTATGGTTAGTAAGGTCCAGTGAGAGACCGACTCGCGAGGTAAATGGTGATCGCTATGTCGCGAGAGCCAAGTTGCTGTGCCCTAAGGGTTAGGGCAAGAAAGATTTACGGGCCAGGCGGCGTGAATTCGCCCTGATGACGGTAGTGACCGTGTGGCGTGTTGATTGTGGCTAGGTTGCCACGTAGTAGTGTTGGTGAGGCCTAGAGTAGGCTTCAGGATGCGAGAACCTCTCGAAAGAGAGAGTTTTGTGGCGCCGTTCTGATGGATCGGTGTAATGGCGAGGATTGCCACCGTAGGATTTGCGAGTTAATCACCAGAGTTGGTGAACAGTCGTTGTGATGCCTCAACCTAGTTGGGAGAGGTGTACTGGAGTCATACGCGTGTATAAGCAAGTTGCTTAACACTAGATATTTGCGAGTTAGCATAGGGGCGCTAAATGCCCAACTGTTTGGGTGCTCATGGAGCACAAGTATCATTTAGCCAGAGAGAGCTGATTAGGTGGCGTATTAGCCTTTGCCCAGTGTGGCCAGAGTTGATAGAGAGTTCGGGTCGTGGATTGACGACTAGTTAGTGGGTTTTTGCTCAGTGGAGCGTAGTGGTCGCGTGGCGACGATTAGCGGGTTCGCTTGGGGACGATCCGTGCCTGGACCATGTTTGTGGACTGTGGGCCTGTAGCCCAGTGGGCAGGCGCAGTTGGCTGTGAGAGACAGCGGCCCGAGACCTGAGGGCGGGGCATGATAGAGATTTGGTCGAGGCGGTAGTCCGAGCGATGACCCGGGAACGTGAAATGCCACGTGTGAGCCTTGAGGCTGTTAGTACACTGAGAGTGTGTGATGTGATCAGGCCGTAGTGCTAGTGATGATTGAGGTATTGTAGCTCCTAGTAGGAGTGTTGGTGTAGTGATCCTAAGTGTGGATCTACCCGTTTAACGATTAGGTCTGTGGGCTAGCGAGAGCCATTGTACAGTGTTGGACTAGTTTTGGGCTATAGGCCCCTGTTGGACCGTGGTTTGTGAACCTATTAGTAGTCCGATATATCGGGTTAGCTGATAACCCGTGGACTTAGAGCACTAGCAGCGTGCGTGATAGCTGAGGACTTGTGGATTGGCCTTCGCCCTCCACATTAGGCAGCGGAGCGACCGGAAAAATGCGGTAAGTGTAATTGGTTGCAGATGCAGCCTCATTGTGAAAAGATGATGGCGGAATTAAAGTGGAAATTTCGCAAGAAAAGACGGGGCAATTCGTGTCAATGGAGAGAGAGCAAGTGCTCAACTGTGTCTTTATCCTATTTGGTGAAAGTGGCCAGACACCAGATCTGAGTTTATCCCTGGATTGAGATAGGGATTCATGAATGAGTTGCTCGTGTAGTCTCGGCGAGCAGACAATTTGATGCCGGTAACGATATACAGTGAGCCCAGTAGTGAGGACAAAATTCCTCCCTCTCGATCAAGTAGGAGTCGAGATGTGATTCAAGTTTCGAGGACGAAACTTATTTTAAGGGGGGTAGAATGTAATGTACCAGCTTTATGGTATATAATAATATAAATAAAAATGGTATGAAATACGATTTTTATTGGATTCGGAGAAAAGTGCTAAATTATGGTTTATTCAAAATGGGGGAGAATGTAGTACACCGATTTCCGCGAAAAGGCGAAGTTCAGCAAAAAATACTTGTAACACATTTCAAATGTAATTACAAGTGAGTTGGAAGCATTTCGAATCGATGCAAAAGTCATCGAGTCGAAAAGTGAGTTGGAGTTGAGAATTTGAAGCTTCAATTGTGAATCTTAGGTCCTTGTTTGGCGATTTCCGCGAAAAGGGCGAAATCCAGCAAAAATACTTGTAACACATTTCAAATGTAATTACAAGTGAGTTGGAAGCATTTCGAATCGATGCAAAAGCCGTTGAGTCGAAAAGTGAGTTGTAGTTGAGAGTTGAAGCATCAAATTTGCAAAATTTAAGTCCTCGTTCGCCGAATTCGCAAAATGGTAAAATACGGCGAAAATACTTGTAACATATTTTAAATATGATTATAGTTGAGTTCGGTGCGTTTCGGACCGACGCGGAGAGCATCGGGTCGAAAAGTGAGTTGAAGCCCGAGGACTTAGCAAAAATCCAGAAATTCTGAATTTTGTGATCACGAAGCATTTTCGGAGCCCTGTTTCGGAGACTTAGAGTAGCCCAAAAATTTAAACGAAATCGTGGAGTGTCTCACAAAAGTTTTCTGAGTAAAAGGGGTGAAAAATCTAGCTGAGCGATTAAGGAAAAATTGGAGAACGAAGCGAAGGAAAATGCTTCGTAAATTCTGGAAACTGCAGTTTTTGACAGTGCAGTTTATCGCGAAGCATTTTCGGAGCCCTGTTTCGGAGACTTAGAGTAGCCCAAAAATTTAAACGAAATCGTGGGGTGTCTCACAAAAGTTTTCTGAGTAAAAGGGGTGAAAAACCTAGCTGAGCGATTAAGGAAAAATTGGAGAACGAAGCGAAGGAAAATGCTTCGTAAATTCTGAAACTGCAGTTTTTGACAGTGCAGTTTATCGCGAAGCTTTTTCGGGGCTCTCTTTCGAAGGCTTAGAGTGGCCCAAAAATTTAAAAGAAATCGTGGGGTGTCTCACAAAAGTTTTCTGAGTAAAAGGGGTGAAAAACCTAGGTGAGTGATTAAGGAAAAATTGGAGAACGAAGCAAAGAAAAATGCTTCGTAAATTCTGAAACTGCAGTTTTTGACAGTGCAGTTTATCACGAAGCTTTTTCGGGGCGCTCTTTCGAGGGCTTAGAGTAGCCCAAAAATTTAAAGAAAATCGTGGAGAGTTTAAGAAAAATTTGTAGATTAAAAGGGAGAAGAAAAATTGCTGTTTCGATTTACCAGTTGACGGCAAAACGCGGAGAAAGAGGGGTATCCGAAATTGTTCTCTGCAGGTGCAAAACTGCAGGATTGAGGGCAGTTTTGGGATTTCTTTTGTAAGTTGGGGGCAATTTCGTAAAAACACATCCCTACCCCAACTACCCTCTGCAGCATATTAACTCCTCTCTGTCCCCCCTCTCTCTCTCTTCTCTGCTGGAGCAAGAAACGAAAGGGAGAAGAAGAGGAAAGAAGAGGAAAAGGAGAAGAAAAGAGAATGAGAAGAAGGAGAAGAAGAAGAAGAAGAAGAAGGAGAAGAAGTAGAAGATCCTTTCTCCCTCTCCCTCTTGTGACAAGTAAGTGTTCTTCTCTCTCTCTTCCTCCTCTTTCTTGGCAGGAAAAACAAAAAAAAAAAGAGAAAAGGAGAGGTGGGCTAGTTGGGCTGCAGCTGCACAAGCAGCTGCTTGGCTGCTATGCCAAGCAGCAGCCAGCTGCTGCTGCGTGTGCAGGCAGCAGTGTCAGCCTGCTGCTGCTGCATTCAGCAGCAGCAGCAGCAGCAACTTGCAGCCTGCTGCTGCATTATGCAGCAGCAGCTGCATCTTAGCAGCAGCCAGCTGCTGCTGCTGCTGCAATTATGCAGCAGCAGCTGCATTTGGGCTGCTGCATCGCAGCAGCCGTAGGGGCAGCTGCCTGGGCAGCAGCTGTGCAAGCTGCTGCCCAGCAGCAGATTTTGACAGAGAAAAGAAGAAAAAGAAAGAGAAGAAAGAAGAAGAAGAAAGAAAAAAAAAAAAAAAAAAAAAGAAAAAAAAAAATTGAAAGGAAAAGAAGAGAAAAGAAGAGAATTTCTTTTTCTTCTCTTTCCTTCAATGTGCGAAATCGGTGAATTGGGGGAATTGCTCAAATTGAGTTCTCTCCGATTTTTGAATGCGAATTTCTCGATTTGCCAAATGCAAAATCGGTGAATTGGGGGAAATTGCTCAAATTGAGCTTTTCTCGAATTTTTTAGAGCGTTTTGACCCCGGATCGAGTTGAGCAAGTTTCTTTTTGGCAATATGCCATGGGAGGATTATTCTCCTCTCATTTTTACGAACCAATCAAAAATTAGCCTTTTGGTGGGGGAAAATGACCAAATAGGGATTTTTCCCTTTAAGTTGTCAAAAAGGGGTTAGTTTTACCGCCTTATGAATTTTAGTGAATCATGTAAAAGCAATTGCTTTATCTTTTGCTTTCCTTACAATGTAGGGAAGTCTCACGGATCCAAGGAGTTGAAATTGTCTCCTTCAAGGACCAAAAGAATACACCGAGGTGGGGAATTCTACCGAAAATGGGTGACCTCTCCACTTTTTCCTCTGCTTTTGATCTTGAAGCATGATAGTAGCCTGTTAGAGGCGTTGGTTGGGTAATTATGATTGAATTTTGCATGTGTAGATGGATATAGAAGAGAAGTAAACTTTTCTAATTATTAGAATAAGAGATAAACTTGCATGTGTAGAAGGATGCAGATAGAAAAGTGAATTTTTCTGAGCTGCTAATTATGGATGATATTTGCATACGTAGATGATAAATTGCATGTATAATTGGACATAAAGAATAGTGGCTTCTCCCTAATTGCCAAGAAAATAGAAGATAAACTTGCATGTGTAGAAGGATACAGATAGAAAAGTGGATTTTTCTTCTAAACTGCTAAACATGGATGATAATTGCCTGCGTAGATGTTAAACTTTATTTACGATTGAGATGGGAATAATGGCGTGCGTAAAAAGGGGAATCAATTATTTGTTGTCTGTGACCATGTTAGGGTATCACCCTAGTAGTCATGTGAAAGCATAAGGAAAAGGACATGTTGGTAGTAAAACTAGGAGAAAACCTAGACTCAGGGCTAATGAGTGGCATCAAACTTAGAAGTTTATCCTAGGATTGAATGAGTGGCATTATCTTAGGAGATAACCTAAGGTAAGTTAGTGAGTTGAGAATAGACTAGGCAACATAGAGTCAAGGAACTCTAGGTTAAACGTGATATGAAACTTAGGTAAGAGAACCTAAGGTGAACTAGTAGAGTTTATACTCACAGAAAATGGATTAGAGTTAAGATAACTCTAAATGCAAGGGGCAACAGGTAAATAGAGATAATGTAACTCCGGGTTCGGCAAAGAAAAGTGTATGTGGCCACAAAGTTAATGAATTAAACTGATAGCAAAGTGATCAACTTAGGGTCAAACTCTAAGGAAGAGTTTGTGTAATCACAAAGTCAAAAAGCTAAATAATACAACCCTAGAGTGGGTCATAAGGTGTCTGGGCAAAAGGACAGCAACTTTAACTTCAATTTGAGTTAAATAAATGAAAGAGAAATGATATGAGTCCAAGTGACTCTTAGTTATCCTTATGGCGAGACCTAGGATAAGAGATAATTTGTTGTAAAAAGGCAAGATTAAAAGCAAGCTAAAAGTGGCTAAAAAGCATAAAGAGAATGTAAATGGCGCCTTCGAATTTGAGACTCGTCAAATGGAGCAGGACTCCCTGGGCAGTGACCCGTCGGACGAGGTACTTTCGAAAGGCTTAAAGTGAAAGTGAAGAGCTAAATGCTCAAAGAAAAGAGAAAGAGATTTGCCAATGGCAAAATGGGAGCTATAAGCTCGAATAAGAAAGGAAAGCAAGTGTTCAAAGGCAAAGAGGCTAAGAACTAAAGTAAAAGAAAAGAAAGAAAAAATAAAGATAAAACGGGCGGACCTACGGTGAAACCAGCCCATGTTGGAGGTACGGGCAGTATCCCTCTCCCGGGTAGAGACCCGTTCGGGACGTTTCTTCCGTAGGACGGGGTAACACTTGCGGGTGTTATCGGCAACCTTAGAAGTCTTATCTTATAGTAGCAGGACTACCGGGCTGGGGCCCATTGGATAAGAATTTCTAAGGGTTAACTTGAACTAAAGAACCAGAATCTAAAGAATAAAGAAAAATAGAGTGGCCGAGGTGGCCGGGTTAGTTTGACCCTGTATACAGCGGCATAGTGGCCGATTGGTGCTTAGCAGCCTAGTGTGGCTAGACAGGGTAGTGCTGGGTCGATGAGTATACACAGGTAGTGTAGTGATATATTATATGCATAGCCGCATTTTGATATTGAGGATTTTAGTTTCCTAGCACTATTATTATTGCTTCCATTGGACCAAGTGGTGTAGGACACTTTTTCTCGGTGGTTGAACCCACTGGGAACTCTGTCGTAGTTCTCACACCCCTTGGGTGACCCCCCCCCCCACAGGTTCAGGCATGGATGCAGTGGTCGGGACGGATACAGGTGCAGTCAGCGAGGCATTCGACAGGGGCAAGTGCCCGGCAGCATAGAGACCTAGAGGGTCTAGCAGAGGTATCCCTTTTATATATTTCTTGAGTGAACCTTGTATGGTGAGGAATTTATGTAAAGGAATTGTAATAATTTTATTTGCAAGTTCAAAGATGTAAAGTGTAATAAATTTATATTATAGTTCACTCTTGCATGCTTCCATTTTCGCCTTAGTTGTTGCAAAAATTCAAATTGGTAGTGATTTTTAGTACTCTGATATTGAGCTTCCGCGTACACTTGATGTGTTACTATGGTTGTTACCGTTCCTTTCGGGTAGTGAAAGGTCATACTCGATTGGCGGGTCTGTTGGCGTGCCGAACCGTACAAATTGGCGGATTCGGGGCGTGACAATGTT